>JAMKQA010007721.1:0-11614 GCA_024699735.1 Posidonia australis | reverse complement strand
GAGGAGTCTCGAGAAAAGGATAGATGGTTGGTCCTAGGCTATAAGGAACCAACGACTCGGATCACCTCCGGATCAGAGGAGTCTCGAGAAAAGGATTGTTGGTTGGTCCTAGGCTATAAGGAACCAACGACTCGGATCTCCTCCGGATCAGAGGTGTCTGGAGAAAAGGATGGATGGTTGGTCCTAGGCTATATGGAACCAACGACTCGAATTGCCTCCACATCAGTGGAGTCTCGAGAAAAGGATAGATGGTTGGTCCTAGGCTGTATGGAATCAACGACTCGGATCACCTCCGGATCAGAGGATTCTCGAGAAAAGGATGAATGGTTGGTCCTAGGCTATAAGGAACCAACAACACGGATCTCCTCTGGATCGGAGGAGTCTCGAGAAAAGGATACATAATTGGTCCTAGGATGTAATGAACCAACGACTCGGATATCCTCCAGATCAGAGGAGTCTCGAGAAAAGGATGGATGGTTGGTCCTAGGCGTTAAGGAACAAACAACTCGGAAGTCCTCCGGATCAGAGGAGTCTCGAGAAAATGATAGATGGTTGTTCCCAGGCTATAAGGAACCGACGACTCGGATCTCCTCCAGATCAGAGGAGTCTCGAGAAAAGGATGGATGGTTGGTCCTAGGCTATATGGAACCAACAACACGGATGACCTCCGTATCAGAGGATTCTCGAGAAAAGGATGGATGGTTGGTCCTACGCAATATGGAACCAACGACTCGGATCACTTCCGGATGAGAGGATTCTCGAGAAAAGGATAGATGGTTGGTCCTAGGCTATTAGGAATCAACGACACTGATCTCCTCCGGATCGGAGGAGTCTCGAGAAAAGGATGGATGGTTGGTCCTAGGCTATATTGAACCAACGACTCGGGTCTCCTCTGGATCAGAGGAGTCTCGAGAAATGGATGGATGGTAGGTCCTAGGCTATATGAACCAACGACTCGGATCACATCCGGATCAGAGGAGTCTCGAGAAAAGGTTGGATGGTTGGTCCTAGGATATATTGAACCAACGACTCGGATCTCCTCTGGATCGGAGGAGTCTCGAGAAATGGATGGATGGTTGGTCCTATGTTTTATGGAACCAACGACTCGGATCTCGTTCAGATCAGAGGAGTCTCAAGAAAGGGATAGATGGTTGGTGCTAGGCTTTAAGGAACCAACGACTCGGAACTCCTACGGATCAGAGGAGTCTCGAGAAAAGGATGGATGGTTGGTCTTAGGCAATAAGAAGCCGACGACACGGATCTCCTTCGGATCGGAGGAGTCTCGAGAAAAGGATGGATGGATGGTCCAAGGCTGTATGGAACCAACGACTCGGATCACCTTCGGATCAGTGGAGTCTCGAGAAAAGGACGGATGGTTGGTCCAAGGCTATATGAACCAACGACTCGGATCACCTCCAGATCAAGGGAGTCTCGAGAAAATGACAGACGGCTGGTCCTAGGCTATAAGGAACCAATGACTCAGATCACCGCCGGATCAGAGGAGTCTCGAGAAAAGGATAGATTGTTGGTCCTAGGCTATAAGGAACCACCGACTCGGATCATCTCCAGATTGGAGGAGTCTCGAGGAAAGGATAGATGGTTGGTCCAAGGCTTTAAGGAACCAACGACTCGGATCACCTCCGGATCGACGGAATCTTGAGAAAAGGACGAATGGTTGGTCCTAGGCGATAAGGAACCAACGACTCGAATCACCTACGGAACAGAGGATTCTTGGGAAAAGGACAGATGGATGGTCCTAGGCTATATGTACCAACGACTCGGATCTCATCCAGATCAGAGGAGTCTCAATAAATGAATAAATGGTTGGTCCAACGCCATAAGGAGCCTACGACTCGGATCACCTCCGGATCGGAGGAGTCTCGAGAAATGGATGCATGGTTGGTCCAAGGCGACAAGTAACCAACAACTCAGGTCTCATCCGGATCAAAGGAGTCTCGAGAAAAGGTTAGATGGTTGGTCCTAGGCTGTAAGGAACCAACTACTCGGATCTCCTCCAGATCTGAGGGGTCTCGAGAAATGGTTGGATGTTTGGTCCTAGGCTATAAGGAACCAACGACATGGATCTCCTCCAAATCAAAGGAGTCTCGAGAAAAGGATGGATTCTTGGTCCTAGGCAATAAGGAACCAATGACTCGGATCTCCTCCGGATCAGGGGAGTCCCGAGAAATGGATGGATGGTTGGTCCTAGGCAATAAGGAACCAACCACTCGGATCACCTCCGGATCAGAGGAGTTTCGAAAATGGATAGATGGTTGGTCCTAGGCTATATGGAACCAACGACACGGATCACGTCCGGATCAGAGGAGTCTCGAGAAAAGGATAGATGGTTGGTCCTAGGCTATAAGGAAAAGACGACTCGGATCAACTCCGGATCAGAGGAGTCTCGAGGAAAGGATAGTGTGTTGGTCCTTGGCTATAAGGAACAAACGACTTGGATCACCTCCGGATTAGAGGAGTCTCGAGAAATGGACAGATGGTTGATCCTAGGCTATATGAACCAACGACTCAGATCACCTCCGGTTCAGAGGAGTCTCGAGAAAAGGATAGATGGTTGGCCCAAGGCTATAACTAACCAATGACTCGGATCACCACCGGATATGAGGAGTCTCGAGAAAATGACAGATGGTTGGTCCTAGCCTATAAGGAACCAACGACTCGGATCACCGCCGGATCAGAGGAGTCTCGAGAAAAGGATAGATGGTTGGTCCTAGGCTATATGGAACCAACGACTCGGATCACCACCGGATCGGAGGAGTCTCGAGAAATGGATCGATGGTTGGTCCAAGGCAACAAGTAAGCAACAACTCGGGTGTCCTCCGGATCAAAGGAATCTCGAGGAAAGGATAGATGGTTGGTCCTAGGCTATAAGGAACCAACGACTCGGATGACCTCCGGATCGGAGGAATCTTGTGAAATGGACAAATGGTTGGTTCTAGGCTATAAGGAACCAACGACTCGTATCACCTCCGGAACAGAGGAGTCTCGAGAAAAGGACCGATGGTTGGTCCTAGGCAATAAGGAACCAACGACTCGGATCACCTCTAGATCAGAGGAGTCTCGAGAAAAGGATAGATGGTTGGTCCTAGGATATAAGGAACGAACGACTGGGATCACCTCTGGATCCGAGGAGTCTCGAGAAACGGATAGATCGTTGGTCCTAGGCTATAAGGAACCAACGACTCGGATCTCCTCCAGATCAGAGTTGTCTGGAGAAAAGGATGGATGGTTGGTCCTAGGCTATATGGAACCAACGACTCGAATCGCCTCCGCATCAGTGGAGTCTCGAGAAACGGATAGATGGTTGGTCCAAGGCTGTATGGAATCAACGACTCGGATCACCTCCGGATCAGAGGAGTCTCGAGAAATGGATGAATGGTTGGTCCTAGGCTATAAGGAACCAACGTCACGGATCTCCTCCGGATCGGAGGAGTCTCGAGAAAAGGATAGATGGTTGGTCCTCGGCTATAAGGAACCAACGACTCGGATCACCTCTGGATCGAAGGAGTCTCGAGGAAAGGATAGATGGTTGGTCCTCGGCTATATGGAACCAACGACTCGGATCACCTCTGGATCGGAGGATTCTTGTGAAAAGGACTAATGGTTGGTTCTAGGCTATAAGGAACCAACGACTCGGATCACCTCCGGAACAGAGGAGTCTCGAGAAAAGGACCGATGGTTGGTCCTAGGCTATATGAACCAACGACTCGGATAACCTCCAGATCAGAGGAGTCTCGAGAAATGAATAAATGGTTGGTCCTTGGCCATAAGGAACCTACGACTCGGATCACCACCGGATTAGAGGAGTCTCGAGAAAAGGATGGATGGTTGGTCCAATGCTACATATAACCAACAACTCGGATCTCCTCCGGATCAGAGGAGTCTCGAGAAAAGGATAGATGGTAGGTCCTAGGTTGTAAGGAACCAACGACACGGATCTCCTCCAAATCATAGGTGTCTCGAGAAAAGGATGGATGCTTGGTCCTAGGCGATAAGGAACCACTGACTCGGATCTCCTCCGGATCAGGGGAGTCCCGAGAAATGGATGGATGGTTGGTCCTAGGCAATAAGGAACCTACGACTCGGATCACCTCTGGATCAGAGGAGTCTCGAGAAACGGATAGATGGTTGGTCCTAGGCTATAAGGAACCAACGACTCGGATCTCCTCCAGTTCAGTGGTGTCTGGGGTGAAGGATGGATGGTTGGTCCTAGGCTATATGGAACCAACGACTCGAATCGACTCTGCATCAGTGGAGTCTCGAGAAAAGGATAGATGGTTGGTCCTAGGCTGTATGGAATCAACGACACGGATCACCTCCGGATCAGAGGAGTCTCGAGAAAAGGATGAATGATTGGTCCTAGGCTGTATGGAACCAACGACACGGATCTCCTCCGGATCGGAGGAGTCTCGAGAAAAGGTTGGATGGTTGGTCCTTGGCGTTAAGGAACAAACAACTCGGAAGTCCTTCGGATCAGAGGAGTCTCGAGAAAAGGATAGAAGGTTGGTCCTAGGCCTTAAGGAACCAACGACTCTGATCTCCGGAGGATCAGAGGAGTCTCGAGAAAAGGATGGATGGCTGGTCCTAGGCTATAAGGAACCAATGACACGAATCTCCTCTGCATCTGAGGAGTCTGGAGAAAAGGATAAATGGTTGTTCCTAGGCAGTTAGGAACCAACGACTTTGATCTCTTCCGGATCAGAGGAGTCCCGGGAAAAGGATAGATGGTTCGTCCTAGACTATAAGGAACCAACGACTCGGATCTCCCCTGGATCAGAGGAGTCACGAGAAGAGGATGGATGGTTGGTCCTAGGCGTTAAGGAACAAACGACTCGGATCTCCTCCGAATCAGAGGAGCCTCGAGAAAAGGCTGGATGGTAGGACCTAGGCTATAAGGATCCAACGACTCAGATCTCCTCCGGCTCAGAGGAGTCTTGAGAAAAGGATGGATGGTTGGTCCTAGGAAATAAGTAACCAACGACTCGGATCACCTCCGGATCAGAGGAATCTCGAGAAAAGGATAGAGGGTTGGTCCTAGGCTATAAGGAACCAATGACTCGAATCTCCTCCGGATCAGAGGAGTCTCGAGAAAAGGATGGCTGGTTGGTCCTAGACTATAAGGAACCAAGGACTCGAATCACCTCCGGATCAGAGGAGTTTCGAAAATGGATAGATGGTTGGTCCTAGGCTATATGGAACCAACGACTCGGATCACGTCCGGATCAGAGGAGTCTCGAGAAAAGGATAGATGGTTGGTCCTAGGCTATAAGGAACAAACGACTCGGATCAACTCCGGATCGGAGGAGTCTCGAGAAATGGATGGATGGTTGGTCCAAGGCTACAAGTAACCAACAACTCGGGTCTCCTCCGAATCAAAGGAATCTCGAGGAAAGGATAGATGGTTGGTCCTAGGCTATAAGGAACCAACGACTCGGACCACCTCCGGATCGGAGGAATCTTGTGAAAAGGACAAATGGTTGGTTCTAGTCTATAAGGAACCAACGACTCGTATCACCTCCAGAACAGAGGAGTCTCGAGAAAAGGACCGATGGTTGGTCCTAGGCTATATGAACCAACGACTCGGATAACCGCCAGATCAGAGGAGTCTCGAGAAATGAATAAATGGTTGGTCCTAGGCCATAAGGAACCTATGACTCGGATCTCCTCCGGATTAGAGGAGTCTCGAGAAATGGATGGATGGTTGGTCCTAGGCTATAAGGAACCAACGACTCAGATCTCCTCCAGATCATAGGAGTCTCGAGAAAAGGATGGATGGTTGGTCCTAGGCTATAAGGAACCAATGACTCGGATCACCTCCAGATCAGAGGAGTCTCGAGAAAAGGATGGATGGTTGGTCCTAGGCTATAAGGAACCATCGACTCGGATCTCCTCCAGATCTGAGGGGTCTCGAGAAATGGTTGGATGGTTGGTCCTAGGCTATAAGGAACCAACGACACGGATCTCCTCCAAATCAGGGGAGTCCCGAGAAATGGATGGATGGTTGGTCCTAGGCAATAAGGAACCAACCACTCGGATCACCTCCGGATCAAAGGAGTTTCGAAAATGGATAGATGGTTGGTTCTAGGCTATATGGAACCAACGACACGGATCACGTCTGGATCAGAGGAGTCTCGAGAAAAGGATAGATGGTTGGTCCTAGGCTATAAGGAACAAACGACTCGGATCAACTCCGGATCAGAGGAGTCTCGAGGAAAGGATAGTGTGTTGGTCATTGGCTATAAGGAACAAACGACTTGGATCACCTCCGGATTAGAGGAGTCTCGGGAAAAGGACAGATGTTTGATCCTAGGCTATATGAACCAACGACTCAGATCACCTCCGATTCAGAGGAGTCTCGAGAAAAGGATAGATGGTTGGCCCAAGGCTATAACGAACCAATGACTTGGATCACCTCCGGATATGAGGAGTCTCGAGAAAATGACAGATGGTTGGTCCAAGCCTATAAGGAACCAACGACTCGGATCACCGCCGGATCAGAGGTCTCTCGAGGAAAGGATAGATGGTTGGTCCCAGGCTATATGGAACCAACGACTCGGATCACCTCCGGATCGGAGGAGTCTCGAGAAATGGATGGATGGTTGGTCCAAGGCTACAAGTAAGCAACAACTCGGGTCTCCTCTGGATCAAAGGAATCTCGAGGAAAGGATAGATGGTTGGTCCTAGGCTATAAGGAACCAACGACTTGGATCACCTCCGGATCGGAGGAATCTTGTGAAAAGGACAAACGGTTGGTTCTAGGCTATAAGGAACCAACGACTCGTATCACCTCCAGAACAGAGGAGCCTCGAGAAAAGGACCGATGGTTGGTCCTAGGCAATAAGGAACCAACGACTCGGATCACCTATGGATCAGAGGAGTTTCGAGAAAAGGATAGATGGTAGGTCCTAGGATATAAGGAACGAACGACTGGGATCACCTCTGGATCAGAGGAGTCTCGAGAAAAGGATAGATCGCTGGTCCTAGGCTATAAGGAACCAACGACTCGGATGTCCTCCAGATCAGAGGTGTCTGGAGAAAAGGATGGATGGTTGGTCCTAGGCTATATGGAACCAATGACTCGAATCGCCTCCGCATCAGTGGAGTCTCGAGAAAAGGATAGATGGTTGGTCCAAGGCTGTATGGAATCAACGACTCGGATCACCTCCGGATCAGAGGAGTCTCGAGAAAAGGATGAATGGTTGGTCCTAGGCTATAAGGAACGAACGTCACGGATCTCCTCCGGATCGGAGGAGTCTCGAGAAAAGGATACATAGTTGGTCCTAGGATGTAATGAACCAACGACTCAGATATCCTCCAGATCAGAGGAGTCTCGAGAAAAGGATAGATGGTTGGTCCTAGGCTATAAGGAACCAACGACTCGGAACACCTCTGGATTGGAGGAGTCTCGAGGAATGGATAGATGGTTGGTCCTCGGCTATATGGAACCAACGACATGGATCACCTCTGGATCGGAGGAGTCTCGAGAAAAGGATAGATGGTTCGTCCTAGGCTTTTGGGAACCAACGACTCGGATCTCCTCAGGATCAGAGGAGTCTCGGGAAAAGGATAGTTGGTTGGTTCTAGGCTATAAGGAACCAACGACTCGGATCACCTCCGGAACAGAGGAGTCTCGAGAAAAGGACCGACGGTTGGTCCTAGGCTATATGAACCAACGACTCGGATAACCTCCAGATCAGAGGAGTCTCGAGAAATGAATAAATGGTTGGTCCTTGGCCATAAGGAACCTACGACTCGGATCACCTCCGGATTAGAGGAGTCTCGAGAAAAGGATGGATGGTTGGTCCAATGCTACATATAACCAACAACTCGGATCTCCTCCGGATCAGAGGAGTCTCGTGAAAAGGATAGATGGTAGGTCCTAGGCTGTAAGGAACCAACGACACGGATCTCCTCCAAATCGGAGGAGTCTCGAGAAAAGGATCGATGCTTGGTCCTAGGCGATAAGGAACCAATGACTCGGATCTCCTCCGGATCAGGGGAGTCCCGAGAAATGGATGGATGGTTGGTCCTAGGCAATAAGGAACCTACGACTCGGATCAACTCTGGATCAGAGGAGTCTCGAGTAAAGGATAGATGGTTGGTCCTAGGCTATAAGGAACCAACGACTCGGATCACCTCTGGATCAGAGGAGTCTCGAGAAACGGATAGATGGTTGGTCCTAGGCTATATGGAACCAATGACTCGGATGTCCTCCGGATCAGAGGAGTCTCGAGAAAAGGATGAATGATTGGTCCTAGGCTTTATGGAACCAACGACACGGATCTCCTCCGGATCGGAGGAGTCTCGAGAAAAGGATACATAGTTGGTCCTAGGATATAATGAACCAACGACTCGGATATCCTCTGGATTAGAGGAGTCTCGAGAAAAGGTTGGATGGTTGGTCCATGGCGTTAAGGAACAAACAACTCGGAAGTCCCTCGGATCAGAGGAGTCTCGAGAAAAGGATAGAAGGCTGGTCCTAGGCCTTATGGAACCAACGACTCCGATCTCTGGCGGATCAGAGGAGTCTCGAGAAAAGGATGGATGGCTGGTCCTAGGCTATAAGGAACCAATGACACGGATCTCCTCTGCATCTGAGGAGTCTAGAGAAAAGGACAAATGGTTGGTCCTAGGCAGTTAGGAACCAACGACTTGGATCTCTTTCGGATCAGAGGAGTCTCGGGAAAAGGATAGATGGTTTGTCCTAGACTATATGGAACGAACGGCTCAGATCTCCCCCAGATCAGAGGAGTCACGAGAAGAGGATGGATGGTTGGTCCTAGGAATTAAGGAACCAACGACTCGGATCTCCTCCGAATCAGAGGAGTCTCGAGAAAAGGTTGGATGGTTGGACCTAGGCCATAAGGATCCAACGACTCAGATCTCCTCCGGATCAGAGGAGTCTTGAGAAAAGGATGGATGGTTGGTCCTAGGAAATACTAACCAACGACTCGGATCACCTCCGGATCAGAGGAATCTCGAGAAAAGGATACAGGGTTGGTCCTAGGCTATAAGGAACCAATGACTCGAATCTCCTCCGGATCAGAGGTGTCTCGAGAAAAGGATGGATGGTTGGTCCTAGGCTATAAGGAACCAACGACTCGGATCACCTCCGGATCGGAGTAGTCTCGAGAAATGGATGGATGGTTGGTCCAAGGCTACAAGTAACCAACAACTCGGGTCTCCTCCGAATCAAAGGAATCTCGAGGAAAGGATAGATGGTTGGTCCTAGGCTATAAGGAACCAACGACTCGGATCACCTCCGGATCGGAGGAATCTTGTGAAAAGGACAAATGGTTGGTCCTAGGCAGATAGGAACCAACGACTTGGATCTCTTCCGGATCAGAGGAGTCTCGGGAAAAGGATAGATGGTTCGTCCTAGACTATAAGGAACCAACGGCTCGGATCTCCCCCGGATCAGAGGAGTCACGAGAAGAGGATGGATGGTTGGTCCTAGGCGTTAAGGAACCATCGACTCGGATCTCCTCCGGATCAGACGAATCTCGAGAAAAGGATAGAGGGTTGGTCCTAGGCTATAAGGAACCAATGACTCGAATCTCCTCCGGATCAGAGGAGTCTCGAGAAATGGATGGATGGTTGGTCCTAGGCTATAAGGAACCAACGACTCGGATCACCTCCGGATCGGAGGAGTCTCGAGAAATGGATGGATGGTTGGTCCAAGGCTACAAGTAACCAACAACTCGGGTCTCCTCTGAATCAAAGGAATCTCGAGGAAAGGATAGATGGTTGGTCCTAGGCTATAAGGAACCAACGACTCGGATCACCTCCGGATCGGAGGAATCTAGTGAAAAGGACAAATGGTTGGTCCTAGGAAGATAGGAACCAACGACTTGGATCTCTTCCGGATCAGAGGAGTCACGAGAAGAGGATGGATGGTTGGTCCTAGGCGTTAAGGAACCAACGACTCGGATCTCCTCCGGATCAGAGGAGTCTCGAGAAAAGGTTGGATGGTTGGACAAGGCCATAAGGATCCAACGACTCAGATCTCCTCTGGATCAGAGGAGTCTTGAGAAAAGGATGGATGGTTGGTCCTAGGAAATAAGTAACCAACGACTCGGATCACCTCCGGATCAGAGGAATCTCGAGAAAAGGATAGAGGGTTGGTCCTAGGCTATAAGGAACCAATGACTCGAATCTCCTCCGGATCAGAGGAGTCTCGAGAAAAGGATGGATGGTTGGTCCTAAGCTATAAGGAACCAACGACTCGGATCACATCCGGATCAGATGAGTTTCGAAAATGGATAGATGGTTGGTCCTAGGCTATATGGAACCAACGACACGGATCACGTCCGGATCAGAGGAGTCTCGAGAAAAGGATAGATGGTTGGTCCTAGTCTATAAGGAACAAACAACTCGGATCAACTCCGGATGTACTCCGGATCGGAGGAGTCTCGAGAAATGGATGGATGGTTGGTCCAAGGCTACAAGTAACCAACAACTCGGGTCTCCTCCGAATCAAAGGAATCTCGAGGGAAGGATAGATGGTTGGTCCTAGGCTATAAGGAACCAACGACTCGGATCACCTCCGGATCGGAGGAATCTTGTGAAAAGGACAAATGGTTGGTTCAAGGCTATATGGAACCAACGACTCGTATCACCTCCGGAACAGAGGAGTCTCGAGAAAAGGACCGATGGTTGGTCCTACGCAATAAGGAACCAATGACTCGGATCACCTCTGGATCAGAGGAGTCTCGAGAAAAGGATAGATGGTTGGTCCTAGGATATTAGGAACGAACGACTGGGATCACCTCTGGATCAGAGGAGTCTCGAGAAATGGATAGATCGTAGGTCCTAGGCTATAAGGAACCAACGACTCGGATCTCCTCCAGATCAGAGGTGTCTGGAGAAAAGGATGGATGGTTGGTCCTAGGCTATATGGAACCAACAACTCGAATCGCCTCCGCATCAGTGGAGTCTCGAGAAAAGGATAGATGGTTGGTCCTTGGCTGTATGGAATCAACGACTCGGATCACCTCCGGATCAGAGGAGTCTCGCGAAAAGGATAGATGGTTGGTCCTAGGCTATATGGAACCAACGACTCGGATCACCTCCGGATCGGAGGAGTCTCGAGAAATGGATGGATGGTTGGTCCAAGGCTACAAGTAACCAACAACTCGGGTCTCCTCCGGATCAAAGGAATCTCGAGGAAAGGATAGATGGTTGGTCCTAGGCTATAAGGAACCAACGACTCGGATCACCTCCGGATCGGAGGAATCTTGTGAAAAGGACAAATGGTTGGTTCTAGGCTATATGGAACCAACGACTCGTATCACCTCCGGAACAGAGGACTCTCGAGAAAAGGACCGATGGTTGGTCCTAGGCAATAAGGAACCAACGACTCGGATCACCTCTGGATCAGAGGAGTCTCGAGAAAAGGATAGATGGTTGGTCCTAGGATATAAGGAACGAACGACTGGGATCACCTCTGGATAAGAGGAGTCTCGAGAAAAGGATAGATCGTTGGTCCTAGGCTATAAGGAACCAACGACTTGGATCTCCTCCAGATCAGATGTGTCTGGAGAAAAGGATGGATGGTTGGTCCTAGGCTATATGGAACCAACGACTCGAATCGCCT
>JAMKQA010007719.1:0-11441 GCA_024699735.1 Posidonia australis | reverse complement strand
TCGGGCGTACGAGGGTGCCTAACACCTTCCTCGTGCGTAACAGGGATCCTTACCTGCATTTCTGGTTTTCGTAGACCTTTCTTTTTATTGTTTGCATGATTTGTCATGTTTATGGTTTTCCTTATCTTCCATAATAGACTAGGTGGCGACTCCTGCATTTGCATTTTATTTTGCTTTTTCGACGTGATTTTTGCTGACCGATTTCACATCTTTTTGCGGAATCTCCTCGTTGGCATGGTTACTACTGGTATGAGAGGTTAGTCCAACAACCGTCAGTACTGGTTGCCCTCAATTCTTAATTGTTAATTTGAAAATAAATTTTATTTATTTTTTTAATTTTTTTATATCTCACGAGGACTTGTGATGACATTATCCATGCTAAGTCCTCACAAAATTATTTTTTTATATATTTTATAAATTTCTTGTGGGGATATAGTGTATACATTGTGAGGAGATTTTGACTAATAGCGAGGACTTCACAATGACTTTTGTCCTCGCAAATTTTCTCTTAAGGATTTTGCTAGGACATTTGCTCGTAAATTTCTTTTAACAATTAAGCATATTGCGAGGACTTTTTCTCCTCGCAATGTCCTCACGATGGCCATTTGCAAGGACTTAGTTAGGTCATATGTCCTCGCGATTTCCTGTTTTTATAGTAGTGGTAAAAGATTTCTTACATTGTTGTTGATAATATTTAATTATGTTTGACCTCCTTAATGAGAAGATTAGAGTATATGTTAGTTTTAAAAGGTTTTGGCTGGGAATTGTGGCCTGAAGTGTTACACCCATTCATTATGTCGGAGCTCATATTCTCGATGAGGAGCTGTAATATCTTGGGTTGTACCAGAGACCACGTATATTGCTCACGATGATAAATACTAGTGATGGTGCTCTGGGATTTGATTTCCATGTCATAGGGAAATGTGTGCTAGTGTTTGAGTGGTATTTATGAACAATTTTGTTGGTTTGAGCTCTTGTTTTCTCTCTGGTCCCGTGAAATAAGGGTGAAGTGAATGTAGTAGGTGAATAGTGATGGTGGATAAAGTTGAATATTCTAGGTGGGAAAAGCTAGTGGGAAAAAATGGTGAGAATTGCTGAGGTAGAATCAACAGGATAGATGAAATTGACTTCCAAGGGGCCTGCTGCTGCTAGGGCTGAATGCTAAGGTAATGGCTGGCTAACTATGTTTGGATGTGTTGGGGGTGCTTGTGCAATTGCTGATGCGGGTGTTGGGCCTGCCGCCTGCGTGCTAATAACAATAACCTTTTGGTCAATCAAGTCCTGGATTGCATTCCTTAGTGTGAGACAATTGTCCGTCGAGTGGCCTACGACTATTTGGAAATTACAGAACGCGCTCGTATTATACCATGCAGGAAGCGGACTTGGTGGCGGACGAATCTCAGGTAGCCTCCAAAGGGATGCGACTTTAGGGAATACCATGCTCAATGGCTCCACCAATGAGGTATAGTGGTGCCTGTCACGGCGTTGTCACTTCGGTTGCGGATGTGTCGATGGTGGGCACACCCCAACCGGTGGGGTAGGGTAAACTAGAGTGGCAATGGGAGTGATGTATGATGCATGAGGCGCTTCAGGTGTGGGTGTGGGTGCATAAACTAATTGGTGCTGAGGGAGCGGATGGACATTTTCCGATGTAGTAGGGGATCTAATGTAAGAAACAGTATTCTTGGAGGGATCCTGCCTCTTGGGTGGATTGGCATTGGGGTTGTTGTTATTGTTGCTGCTGTTGGCGCCACTTTGTGAGGAAGTGGCCTACTTGGCGAATGCAGAGCGCGTTGGAAAACTGCCGCCGCGCAGTGAACTCTCAACACAGGCACCGGCCCGAACCAAAGCCAAAAAGGTGGTGACTGGATGTATGCTGAGCAGAGCCCCAACTGCTGGCTTTGCTCCTCGAATCACTATCTCAATAGACTCCTCATCGGAGGGTCTATCTTTGACTTGCCTAGCCAAAGATCGCCATCCTCCAACATACTCCCCAAATGTTTCTTGGGGCCTCTGCTTAACTGCGACCAAGTCCTCCTACTTTGGGACTAGGTCGAGGTTAAAGGAATACTGTTCGAGGAATGCCTATGTGAGGTCGTCCCAAGTTTTGATGGTGGTCATATCGAGGGAAGTGAACCATTTCAACGCGGACCCCGTAAGACTCTTCTGGAATAGGCGGAAGAGCAACCTTTCATCAACTTGGAGTTGGGCAAGGTCTCCATAATAGGCTTTGAGGTGTGAAATCGGATAGCCTCTACCATTGAACTTTTCGAACTCCGGGATATGAAAGTAGGAGGGAGAGTTGCCTCTAGAAAATAATAGAGGTCCCGGAATTGGTAGGACCGGCGGTCCCCACCCTGCACTTCTCGGAGTATTCACTCCAAATCGTTCACCCTCACAAGGAGAACATCTAGAGCTACTGCGGTAGTGGATTGTACAGCTGATGCGGGTTACACCGTATGAGTCGCCCATAAAGGCTCCTCTAGATCCACCATTCCGTCATCTGGTGCTATGGCGGGATGGCTAGTGTACCCATGCAAGGGTGTGTAACCATACCAGCGACAGCCTCGTGCGTGGAGCAAAAGGCCAAATGCACGAGGGCGAGGAAATCCGTTTTAAAACATTAAAACCATGCAATAAAACCAATGGAAAAGGTCAATCATGAACCAAAAAATTGGATAAGGATCCCTATTACGCACGAGGAAGGTATTAGACACCCTTATGCGCCCGAGAAGTCAGTCTTTCATGGATTTCTTATTTACTTATATGGAAATGTTGGCTTTTCAACCTGTTTTTGTACGCCCGAGGGCGATATGCAATGCAACACTATATGCAAGTGGTGCCTTATGCTTAACATGGGTAAAAGGACTGTGGAGTGTGTCCTAATACTCTAAAAGATCACTCAAGGCATGGACCGAATATCGGTGCAAAGATATTTGTACAAATATAACCATAGATCCAATGATATCGAGTGACTAATGTCCTTGCTTTGCTACATGCAAAACCTAAGCTATCATGCATAAATGAGGATGAAATCAGACTGGAGTCATCATGATATATCCAGGAGAACACCCAAAGGAAACCAGATGCAAAGCAAGTCAAGAGCCATACTAAATATCATGCCAAAATCCACTGTTGGTGCATTGAAAATAGGCACGTGCGTCTATTTGGTGCACCAGAAATGTGCTCCTATTTGGTGTGCCACCTAAGTGCTCCACTAAAGTGTGCCACCTAAGTGCTCCACTAAAGTGTGTTAACAATGTGTGCCACTAAAGTGAGACCCAGAAATTGCAGATCAAACAGTAAGCTAGACTGATGTGCCATGCGATATAAAATCTTGCAAATATGCTTGAGACTGTCTGAAAACACATCCTAGATATCTAGAAAACCTGATCACATATGAGTTCCCCCCTCTTTCATGAAGTCTGTAACCATGCCGTCGAGAATGGCAAAAATATGAATGCCAAAGTCGGCAAAGTGACGACAAATATAAAAATATGCAAATGCAGGAGTCGCTACCTAGTCTATTCAAATGGAAGATGAGGAAAACCATATAACATGAAAATTATGCAAAACAATAAAAGAAAAGTCTCCATAAACCAGAAATGTGGGTAAGGATCCCTATTACATACGAGGAAGGTGTTAGGCACCCTCGTACGCCCGAAAAGTCGGTCTTCTATTGGTTTCTCTATTGCTAATGAAATGTCGGTTTTGCGGCTTTTGCTGTACGCCCAAGGGTGATATGTCATGCCATGCTAATCCGTGTGGTGTCTAAAATATAGGTGCATGATGTGTAAGGGTGTGTCCTAATGCTCAGAAGTATCACTCGTATTGCGGGACTAGTATTGATGCAAGAATATTGCATAATAAGATCAAAGATGTAATATCTTGAGCGATTTATCGTCCTTGCATTGCTATATGCCTAATGCAATCTAAAATGCATGAAAATTGTTGAAAACACAGCTATGCCTTCCTAATGCATCAAGGAAGAAAGCCAAAGAAAACTCAAAAGTGAATCAAGTCGAGAAAGCAAGCCAAAAACATAAAAACCTGCTGTGTGTTACTGAAAACAGGCCAATGTGCCGGTTTGGTGTGCCAGACTGGTGCTCCAGTCTGGTGCGCCACCTATATACGTCTAGGTGGGCCAGGAAAATGTGCTGAGAGAAAACAAAAAACTATGCAAAGCCAAAACATCAAAGAATGCATTCTGGAAAGGTATGCAGTGAAATCATTCTGTAAAACTTGGAAACCACGCCTCTAAAGCGAGGGAAGTGCAAATGCAATATCTATGGACCTTGTGCTCATGGGCCAGTAACCTCACACAAGGTCCCACCTATTTTGTGCTAAATGAAGGATGCATGATTCAGCCATGCTACTGGATCATGGGCTGATGCACAAGGCTCTCCACGTAGGAGTAAAGTGCTACCAGCCTACCAGACTCTAGCCAAGGGCTGAATATCAAGAGGAGAAAACAATTGAAAAACCATCTGATCAAAACTGAAATCATGCAAGTGAAATCTTAAAATATCAGAGAATCGGCCATGAAAGAATCAAGCTTAAAGCCTTCGATAAAGTCATGAAAACAAAGATGCTAATGCGAGTGCTTTGCTCTCTGACCAGTCTGGTGCACCTGCTTGGTGCGCCGGAGTGGTGCGCCTGAGTGGTGCGCCCCAGAGAATCTGGATCAGACTGTAATCTGATCTAGAATCCATCCTAGAAAAGAGACAGGTGATTCATGCTAATGCAGATGGGTTCATGCCATTGTTGAAAGCAGAAAACATGATGGGGATGCACATGATCGAGAGTCATCATGTAAATCATGTATTTAAGACTAAAATGAATTGATGGGTTCATGTATGAAAACATGCAAAATGCCAGGGAATAAACATGATATGGGTAAATCCAATCAGAACAAATGTAAGTGATATATCAGGCATATCTCTATGTGCAAAGAACATATAAGTGCGTGGCATAGATCTATGTGCAAGGAAACAGTAAAAAGAAGATAACTCATGTAGATTTTATGCTAGAAATAAAAATGGACATGCACGCAAACAGAGGTATAGACTTGCATGGAGATCATCTTTCAAGGAGAACAAACATATTTATCATAAAACCTTACAAAAATCACAGATAAATCGAACCATATGTAAGATCTCGAGCATGCTTTATCATGTTTCTAAAGTGAGATTTAAAGGAGAAAGAAGAGGTAGGAAACCTACCTCTCAAGGTGTTCCTTCTTGAAATATCAAAGATAGAGAGATCCTTGTTGCTCTGGAAGGACCAAGGATGCTTTGGGATGCAAGGGAGTGCTCCAGAAAATGAGAATGGCTGCTGGAAAAGGTATATAGCTCATACAAGATGCTTACTCAGAACAGGATTGCTGAACTCAGGGTTTCTAACCTCTTCTAATGGTTGCCTATGGGTGTCCTTATATAGGATTTTCTCATGGGTAACTCCTAGGAGTGCAAGGAGCCTCGTAGACGAAAAGCCTGGAAGATTCCATGGCATATTCGTTGCTAGAGGTAACAGCCATGGGAGGTGGAAAGCCAGCAGGCCGCAGCCTGCGAAGTAGCTGTGCGTAAGGTTGGTGCGCCTGCTTGGTGCTCCAGCTATGTGCGCCACCTATGTATGCCAGGTAGGTGTGCTAGCTAAGTGTACCAGGTAGGTGTGCTAGCTAAGTGCTCTCCCCTACTTGTCTAGATTTCTAATTGAGCTGCAGGCTTGCTATGGGTTTAGGATTGGTTCAAGGGTCAGCCACATCCAAAGCAACATCTGGAAAATTACCAATGAGTCACCTCAAAATCGGGGTGTCTACAAAGTCATAAAGGAAAGAAGGAACCCAAGGCACCATGACATGGGTCTTGTGCTCAAGGGCAATAAGCCTCACACAAGACCACACAATCCTACTTAGATGAAAATCATGAGGCTATGTCTAATGCACAAAGTCAACACCAAAGCACATGCAAGAAGAACAACATAGATGCACAAAAAAAAAAAAGGGGAATGAACCCATCAAACCATTCCTATTGCATCTAGAATATGAATAAAACACAAACCCATCAAATATTGCACATCTCAAAAATTCAATAAAAAGAGACAACAAGGCATGCATATATCTCATCCAACAATACAAGAACATAGCATGATTGATATAGTTGCATAAAAGTCATGATCCATATGAATATCACGCACTAAAAGGTGATCCAACAAGTATAAAATCTAGCTATGAACCCATATTCATCATATAAGTCTTCTCTAAAATGAACCCATATTCATGAAAGGAAATCTAGCTATGAAAAGGTCTAGATGCCTACCTGTTAGTGTGCTCTTGTACTCCTCCTCCAGTGGCTCGAGATGACCTTGGTGGCTGAAGAAAACAAGGATCTCCTTCCTCCCAAATGGCCTCTAAGTGATGCAAAAGAAGGGGCTTATCCTATGCTAGGTGGATGATCTCCTACTCAAGGGTGAGTGTTCTTGGCTCTGAATAAAGCTAGGACGTGGGTGTTTGTGCTAGAAACAAAGGCTCTTCTTTTCTCTCTTCTTCCAACCCCTTCTCCCAATGACTACCAAGAGTTTATATAGGGAGTGCTAGGAAGTTCTAAAGGCTCAAGAAACCAAAGGACTCTCCCTAAGACCAAGATAATGGTTGTTATGCTGATAATGGACGAGAGTTATAGCTGGTTAGGGGTATAATGGCTGGAGTTTCGCTAGACAAATGAACAGTCAGCGACCTGGAATCGAGCTGGTGTACCACCTATGTGTGCCAGCTAGGTGTGTCAGTAAGGTGCACCTGGTTAGTGTGCCAGTTAGGTGTGCCAAGTAGGTACTCTAGTTTGGTGTGCTTATTTAGTGCTCCAATAAGATGTATCATATTAGTGTGCTACAAGAATGCACCAGAAAGGTGTGCCATCTAACTATATCGATCAAATGTGCTAAGTAGGATGCTGGATTTAATTCTGAGGCCTTGTCCATGACTCTAGGTTAGTTTGCTGCACTTGGAAGATTCTGCAAGATCTAAATTCATTGCCATTGAATCTATCAACAAGCCGCCTCAAAATCGGGTACGAGGTGCTGTGGGCTGATTTACAAAAGATGAAGCTTATGTCTGGTACATGGGTGAAGATAAGGCCGGGGGTGGTGCTACAGGAGGTGCAGAATACGGGAACAAGAGCTGTTGGACCGGAATGGCCCCTAGTACTATGCTCATGGCAAGCTGTGTTACCACCAGATAATGGAGATGCATGTTGTAGTGGGTGCTGTGGCGGTGCTGCAGAAGGTAATGTTGACGTCCCTATTGCCAGGGAGACAAGGGATGGCGACGATTGTGGGCGTGGTGTAGTGGGTGCAATCTGTGGTCTTAAGGTTGGTTGCAAAGGCAACTCGGGAGTCGAGAAGGACAAACCTGAAAAGGGCTGGAGCGCTAGTGACAATCCTTGCAACTGTTGGGCAATGGCCGACATTTGTTGCAACTGCGTGGTCACGGGATCATCACTAGTGGATCCAAAAGATGGATGTAGAAAAGGGGAAGAGGAGTCAAGAAGCTGAGAACCCAGCTGTCCAAACTGAGGAGAAGCTTCTACAGAAACAGTCGCAATCGGCTGGGTGCCAGAAACACATAGCCCTAAGGAGGAGCAGGGGAAAAAGTTTAGGGAAAAGTCATGGGAACAAACTCAACTGCTGGGACCCCAAAACAACAGATGTCTAAGAGGACGGTCCCAAAGGCAAAGTAGCCACAGGGACACAGTATTGGGATGGCGGAGGTCCTCCAAGTTCTAAGGCAAAAGTGGAGGCAGCAGTGATAACGGGGACAAATACAAAGGAAGGGTAAGTTGAAACAGGGACCTCCTCCTGGGCAGCAAGGGAAAAAGGCTCACTGGTTTGTTGGGGCATGGCAGATCGCGAGTGGGTACAGATCGAACTACGGCTACGAAAAAAAAGATGAATCCTAGGACGAGCTATCGTCAAAGGTGACTGATAACACAGGAGATGTGGTCGAAAATCGGGTCACACCGAGTGTCAGGGAAAGGAAAAACCTCAAACTCTGGCTAAGGAACTCGCACTCTGACTAGTACTATTGTGTATTACAAAACAGGAAACAAGTTAGAAAAGATGCAGTGTTTATGATGTTATGAATGCAGATGCATGAATGCTTCTAGTATGCGCTCTCTCACAATCTAGGGGTGCTCTAACAAGCCATCTACTCCAAGTTCACAAAAGGGTAAATGGGTCTCTGACTCAATGTTAGAAAGTAAAGGTTCCCGTTCTAAATCTTAGCCAAAGCTTAGGCACTGAACAAGTCGTGCGTTCAGAGCCTCGTCCTTTGCCAAAGCAGTAGGTTGTACCCTCTACTAACAACGACACAACCTCAGACAATGGGGGACATATCGAAATCTCATCCCACGCCGAAGCCATAGAATGAGACACTGGGAAATGTCTTTCACAGACTGTATAGGTGGACTCAAGAGATGAGAAGATGCATGCCTTATATGATGAATGAAAAAGATGCTTTAAGTCTTTTACTTGCAAATTTGTTAAACCTTGGGGGAAAGTTTGCAATTTGCCACTAGTTTGTCCTATTTATTTATTTTTATGTTTTTTTTAGTTTATTTATTAACCAAAAAGGGGGAGGAAAATATGTCTCTAATCTCCTAAACATGGCAAGTGCAAATAAACGAGAAGGAAACATGCAAAGCAATCATGAAACAACAAACAAAAAGCATGTGCATGTTACGTGCAAAAGTGGTGGCATAACAAATGTGTAAAAAAAAGCACCCATCATACAAAAGGCAGGCATAAAATGTAAGGAAGGCACAGCTTCTGTTACAAAGGGACAACCAAAGCAAAGCATGGGAACCAAGCAAACAAGCGGAAAAGCCAAAGTAAACAAAAAACCCAAAACGAAAGTTGGGATCTGGTAATCCCCAACGGACTCGCCAGTTCTTGTAACCATGCCGGCGACAGCCTCGTGCGTGGTACGAAAGGCCAAATGCACGAAGTCCAGCGAAGTCACGACAGCAAGCAATAAAACAATGATAAAATGCGGGAGTTGCCACATAGTCTACTTAAAAACGGGAGACGAGGAAAACCATTTTAAAACATTAAAACTATGTGGTAAACCAATGGAAAAGGTCATCATGAACCAGAAAATTAGGCAAGGATCCCTGTTACGCACGAGGAAGGTATTTGGCACCCTCATGCGCCCGAGAAGTCGAACTTTCATGGGTTTCTCGTTTACTTATATGGAAATGTCAGCTTTTCAACCTATTTCTGTACGCCCGAGGGCGATATGCAATGCAACTCTATATGCAAGTGGTGCATTATGCTAAACATTGGTAGAGAGACTGTAACATGTGTCCTAATGCTCTTATAGATCACTCAAGTCATAGATCGAATACCGGTGCAAAGATATTGCACGGATAAAACCATAGACCCAGTAACATTGAGTGACTAATGTCCTCGCTTTGCTACATGCAAAACCTAAGCTATCATGCATAAATGAGTATGAAATCAGACTGGAGTCACCTTGATATGTCCAGGAGAACACCCAAAGAAAACCAAAAGCAAAGCAAGTTAGGAACCATACTAAATATCATGCCGAAAGCCACTGTTGGTGCACTAAAACAAACAGGTGCGCCTGTTTGGTGCGCCAGATTGGTGCTTCAGTTTGGTGCGCCACCTATGTGATCCACTTAGGTGTGCTAGCAATGTGTGCCACTAACGTGAGACCCAGAAATCACAGAGCAAACAGTGAACTAGATTGATATGCTATGCGATATAAAACCTTGCAAACATGCTTAAGACCAACTGAATATGCACCTAGACCTCTAAAAAGAATGAAACCAAGATACCATGACATGGGTCTTGTTCTCAAGGGCAATAAGCCTCACACATGACCACAAATCTCCTATTTTGATAAAAGCCAATGAAACCTAACTATGCTACTAGGGTCTGGATCATGGACTGGTGCAAAAGAATTCTCTAGACAAGAGTCCAAATAGGCAACCAATTCACCAGACCCTAGTAGCAAGCCAACTTCATTAGATGCAAAACTAATGCAAACAGAGTTATTACATGATGAAGCTGTGCAAGAATGAACATGGTAAATCAGAGATCAAATACCAGAAAGATCAGAGTCCATAACTGTAGACACCCTGATTTTGAGGTGACCCAGAGATGAGTATCTGTATGTTGCTTTGGATGTGATCAACCCTTAAGCCAGACCCCAAACCCATTAGCAAGCCAGAGCCCAAAGAAATCTGTGAGCTGGGCGGGCGCACCAAGGTGGCACACCAAAGTGGCGCACCAAGGTGGCGCACCAAGTTGGCACACCAAGGTGGCGCAGAAGGTGGCGCACTAAGGTGGCGCACATCACTGGCGCACCTAGCTGGCGCCCAGCCACTTCGCAGGTTGCGGCTGCAGACCTTCCATCTTCCGGGCTGTTACTCTTGCAAACAAATGTGCCAACAAATATTCGAGGCTTTTCGTTTGCAAGGCCCTTCGTTTCTCATAAGTTACCTATCCATAGATCCTTATAAAAGGACCTCCATAGCAGCCATTCCAAGACACCTTTCTTTGGGAGAAAACTCTGATGCTGAAATCTGAGAAACAGATCTGCACTAAAGCATGTTTTTGCAAGAGCTCCTCCTTCCACCCAACAACCAATATTTGTGTTCTGGAGCTTCTCCTTGCATCCTAGAGCATCCTTGGTCCTTCCAAAGCAACAGGGATCATCTTATTTCTGGTATTTCAAGAAGGAAACATCATAAGAGGTAGGCCTTCTCCCACCTCCTTTTCCTTTGAATGCCATTCTTAAAATGTGATATAACATGCTTAAAATTCATGATATATGATGTTTTGCTCTATGATTCATGTAATCTTGTATTAAACATGTTTGCTAGCCTCATGCTAAATAATCTCCATATTATCTTCTTTTTATCTAGCATAAGCTTGCATGTTATTATCTTTTATCATGTTTTCTTTGCATAAAATGTTGTCATGCATCCATATGCTCTCATATGTTTTCATATGTCATGATTAACACATATCCATGTTTTTAGCATGTTGCATGTTTCATCCATGCATGAACCCATTAACATGCTTCATTCTTAATGCATGATTTACATGGTGTTTTTTTTGATCCCAATGCTCTCACATCATGTTTCCAGCATTTAGCCATGACATCTGCATCGTACTGTTTGCATATATCATTGTGGCCTCTGTTCAGTTCTGGGTTGGGTTCTGGGTCAGTAATGGTCTGAACCAGAACTGCCTTGGGTGCATCATTCTAGCGCACCTTCCAGGTGCACCAGACTGGCGCACCTAACCAGAGCACCAGTATGTCGCATGCCTCTGCTGCACAGACTGGTCAGAGGGCTCTTTTTGCATGCATTTTCATGGTTTTCTCTAGATATTTTCCACTGCGGTTTCTGTTTTTAATG
>JAMKQA010007718.1:0-13625 GCA_024699735.1 Posidonia australis | reverse complement strand
TACATACATACATACATATATATATATATACATATAGATATACATATATACATATATACATATACATACATACATACATATATATATATATACATATATATATATATATATATATATATATATATATATATCCTAGAGAAATGATTATGATGACATAATTGACTAGGATAAGCATTAGAATAATAGTAGGATTTGCCTAAAATGAATTAATAAGATTCTTATTGAGGTGTGATTAGAATAAAAGATTATATGACTTAGAGATACTAAGTCTCTCCCATAATGGTTAAGACTGGACAATAGAGATCATGATTTATCCCTAGATTTAGATTTTGGCTTGGTTTGTATGTGGTGCACTAAATGAGGTATTTAATGGCACTGTGTGTGTGTTTGACACTGATCTAGCTTTATTCCCGAGGGACACGAGTTAGTAGGCACCCTACACTCTGACTTCAAAACTTAGAGTTCTGGGTATTGTTTTTTGTGACCAAGATACTCGAGCATCCAACCGATCTTAGGGAGGGAAAATACCTCTAAGGTTGCAAGCTCCCGCTTAGGGTGAGGTTCACGTGTTGTGCGGCTTTTCCTAGGTGATCCTTATCTCAAGAACGCATCGTTGTTATTGTTTTGGGTGTTCTTGGGTTGTTGTCGTGGATTGAGTGAGGTGCTCTAGAACTTAGACACTCTCAAGGTGTGGTTTTTCTGAGCCTGACAGAGGTGTTGTCAGGACTATGTTTTGAGTTATTGTTGTAGCTTTCGTTTTTCGTGCTACTTTTGGGCATGTTGTTTTGTGTGGTTTTGGAAGGATATTTAAATGGTTTTAGAAATAGTTTTCTAAAAAGATTTTGAAAAGAGAAATGCATAGACTTGCAAATGGTTTTGGAAAGAGTTTTCCATTTTTTGTTTATGGTGAACCAATAGACTGAAGGGTCGTGTTGTCTGGACTAGGGGATGTAGGCTACATTCTTGGGTGGTCGAGCACATTGCCTAAGTTGAGGTCTTAAGACCAAGAGGCTGAGGTGTGTTCGTCGGATTCTTAAGGTATGACACTCCTAGATTGTCATTCACAAGACAAAGGTTGAGGTATGCAGGACGAGGTACTGACTGGGTTCAGAGGTATGAGACTCTATTTATCTCATGCATTGAGGCCCAAGGTACTGTTTGTACACAGTGATATCGTGGCAGTAGATGCAAGAGGTATGAGACTCCTGAATAGTTGGGTTTGATACCCTGGTTGTTACAAGTATTGAGACTTATAGGTGCTAGTTGAGCCTAGGGGTGAGTAGCCTCTAGTGGTTCAGAGCACTAAGCTAGGATGTCGAGTGGCATACCCAGTGGCTCGTCCTGAGTGACAGGACAGCTTGCCCAGGTGAGGTTAGCTTGTGAGGGTCCTACAGGTAGTGGGACTACGGGATGGACAAACTCCTCCACAGGGTGGTTGTTCATGGAAGTGCAGACATAATAGTCGATCCTCAGTGGACTGCCTGTGGCCAATGTTGAGTACTTGGCATTGGACAGTATGACATGTTGTGTGTGCTTGTGGTTTTGTTGTGCCCTAGTTCAGGAAAACAGGCTCTAGCCAAGAGGAGGTTGTGGTGTTGCACTAGTGTTGCATTGTGTTTTGGAGCAGTGGCTCTTTGGTTTTGGTCTAGAGGAGATCATAGTGCTATGGTTGTGTGGCATTGTGTATTGAACCAGTAGCTCTGTGGCTTTGGTGTTGTTATTTGGGTCTAGAGGGGACCGTGTTGTGTAGAGTAGAGGCTCTGTAGCTTGTGTTTTGTGGTTGTTGGGTGTGTTCTGGGTGCTATAGAGAGTGTTCCAATACCGTTGGCTGCCTAATCTACGTAGAAAGTGCATGGGATCAGCTTGTGTGGTTTGTGAGCTTGATTTGGCAAAAGTGGCCATTTCAAGTATGCATAAAGATTTCGAAAAGAAGAAAGAAAAGAATAGTTTTAAATGCATGATTTTTGAGGTTTTGCTGCCCACTGGGCAATAGTTGATTGCCCTGTTGTGGTGTTGCGACATCCCGGTAGGGTGCCTATGCTTGTTTGTGTGGGACGTAGTTACACCTACTTCCTCGACATGGTGTGCTGGGTGATTATTTTGAGTGGTCACTCATGTGTGCTTTGGTTGTGGTGTTTTTGGCAGGTGCAGGATAGCTGTTGGTTGCTAGTGCATCTAGGAGGAGTCACGCTGCCACACATCAGGGATTCTAGTGAGTTTGTAGTTTAGTTTTATTTCAGTTACTTATTTCTTTTGAGTGTACTTAGATTTAATTACATATTTAATGTAATTGTTAGGAAATAATAAGAAAAAAATTAAAATATAGTTAGGTTTGAGTGGTAGCCACTTGGGAGTCGTTATAGTTGGTATCAAAACATAGGTCCACTTAGGAGCTCTAGCCTAGGGACGTCTGGTCAAGTGACTCCATAGATTGCTTGTCATGCATGTTTGTACCTCGATTTTTATTGCTTTTGTTGATTTTTCTTGCTTGCGGTGTTGAGAGGTGTCTTTGGCTCCAACTCTAGTGCCTGTGAGGATATTGTGCAAAGGACCACAAGGAACTTGGGGAGTAACAATCTGCATTCTTGATTGAAGATGGTCGTCGACTCCTTCTTGGAAGGATTCCCTGTGATTGAATCTTGAGATCGTCGACTTAGTGGAACTACTTTGAGAGGGTAGTGGGAGCAGAATGCGAAGTTGCGTTTGCTTGTGTAGAGTGGTTCGCTTGAGTTCCTTAACCCTATAGAGCGTGGTGGTTGGTGCTGCCTACGTATTCGTGTAACTAGGGCATCGTGTTGCCTGTGGTTGTGGTGGCGGGTGTTTCTAGGCAAGGCTCAATGCTAGCTTGTATGGTAGGAGACATTGTAGTGTGTGAGGTCAGATAGGTCATGTTGCCTAGAGATTGCTCACGTTTGTAGTAGGTGCTAATCTGCTTGGTATGCTACGACTGCGAGAAGGCAAGGCATTGCGAGGGAGGTGCCTTGTTTCCTTTAAGGGGGTTAGGCACACCACGTCAATTGACCATAGGATGTGTTTCCCTTTAAGGGGGTTAGCCACCACCTAGTGTTGGACTGTTTGGGTTTTTGTTGTGGAGCGCTTGGTGTAGCAGTTGTCTGCCTCTTGTTTGTGCCCTCCATGGTTGTTGCTGCTGTTGTGGTTTGTTTGCTAGTGTTTGCTTTGACTGTTTGTTGGTTGTTTTTGCTGGTGTTTGTTGTTTGTTTGTTATTTTTGGTCATTGTCTGTCGTCTATCTTGCATCGGTTGGTTTTGGTATGGAAGGATGCCAGTAGCTCTGTTCGCCTGTTGTCATATTTGGGTGAAGTGTGAGGCTTCCTATATGTGTGGTTGTTGTTGTCTTTGTGGTGGGTGTAGAGGATTCTTAGAATTTCATCCTCCTGTTGTTTTTGAGCGACTTAGTGGATCCCTAGATGGTTGTCATCATCTCTGGGTGACTTGGTGGGTCCCCAGATGGTTGTTGTCGTCTTTGGGTGACTCAGTGGGTCCCTAGATGCTTGTTGTCATATTTGGGTGACTCGGTGGGTCCCCAAATGGTGGTTGTTGTTTTTAAGCAACTTATGGGTCTCCAAATGGTTGTAGTGGTCTCTGGACAACTTAGTGGGTCCCCAGATGACTGTTGTCATCTCTGAGTGACTTGGTGGTTCCCTAGATAGTTATCATCATTCCCTAAATGGTTGTTGTTGTCTCTAGATGACTTGGTGAGTCCCTAGATGGTTGTTGTTGTCTCTAGATGACTTGGTGGATCCCTAGATGGTGGTTGTCATCTTGGGGCAACTCAATGGGTCCCTAAATGCTTGTTGTCATCTCTGAGCGACTCGATGGGTTCCTAGATGTGTGTTGTTCTAGGAAACTCAGTGGGTCTCCCGACATGTGTTGTTATTTTAGGGTGACTCTAGCAAGTCCCTAGGTTTGTATTGTTTCTTAAGATATTTTGTTTGAAGACAAGGCTATTTGGGAGGTGGTCCGCATGGAGTCGCGCATTAGTGTTGCATGGTCGTATCGTGCATCTTGTTTAGGGCTTGGCTGAGGAGTGGCATAATCTAGTGTGTTGTTGGTCATGTGCTATTTAGGGTATCTTAGTTGGATAACCAATTTGGCTTTCATTGGTTGTGGTTGAATGGCTTAGTGTCATTCGAGCGGTGGAGATTTATTTCTCCAGTGTTTCCCTTGGGGTATCCTGTTGTTGATTTTTCCTATTTACTGGTGGGTCAAATGGCATGGTGTTGTTCAATCTGTGGAGATCTCCTTTCTCCTGTGGTTGCTTGGCCTTTTTTGGGTTTCTATGGCAGAGATGGGACGAGTCAAGTGGAGTTGACTACCCTTCTCCTTTGGTGGCGTCGTAGGTTGAGCTGTTGGATGTGATCCCATGTGTTGCCTCTGATTAGTTGTTTCCTGCTTCAAGAGAACTATTCTCGAGGTCCTAGCAGAGACGTCTTTAGAATAGTGACACCGTAGAGAGGCCCACCAGGAAGGAAGAATAGCTTGAGTTGGTTCGAACGCTCTTGCCGAGAGTTAGTTTGGGTTGGAGATCAGATTGAGTGTGACTTCCGAGTGGTTCTTACCATTAGTGGGTCATTTCACTGGAAACAGTGTGTCGTGTGGCCCTGTACTATGGATTATAGTGTGAGCTTCACACTTCATAAGTGATTTAAGTGTGTTTTAGTGGTCTCACGTCTAGACCTGCAAGGCTATCATAGCAACGAGTTATGATGAGTTCCACCAATATCCTTCAAGGTTGGATAAGTTCCAGTTGTTGTGAGGCATCGTAGTGCTTGTGGTTCCTATCAGTTGGAGGAAATCACAAGAGGAGCTATCCAACTCATAGGATCATGTTGGCTACAGTAGAGCTTGTGCTCCGGATCCGGTGGAATGTCAATCTGGGAAGCAGTTCCTGGAGGTAGATAATGCTTGGATTCGTTGATCTGTCAATGCACTTTTTATCCATGAAGAGCCTTGTTGTGTCTCAATAGCCAGATTTCTCTCGTACTTTGGTTAAAGGAGGTTTTCTAGGACGATGGGAGGTGTTACTGAGCTTGTGATTTAGTGTTTGGAGTGTTTTTGACAAGGTTGAGTATCAAAGTAGTGTAGCAAATGCCGTTGCGAACTAGTTGCACCTAGTCAATCCTGTGTTTTGCCTGTCGCTAGAGGTTCTCACAATGCTCTATGACTCTAGAAGACACTGTTTTGGAACCTTTGGGTGGAGGTTTTGTGTCCAATAAGGACTTCATCTAGGATCTTGGTGATGTTCGGATTCAAGGAGAGTTGAGTCCTAAGTGGCGCTTTGGACCTAAGTAGGTTAAAATGACTTTGTGAAGTGTAGATTTCTTCTACAGGTGGTGAGTTTTGGGCGGCACCATTGTACTAATTGTCTGAGATTGTGTGTTGGACATCTGAATTTGGTGCCGTTGGTGTTTCTCCTTGAGAATTTCAAGGGTGAAATTCCTTTAAGGAGGTTAAGATGTAACGACCTAGATTTAGTAGATGGAGTTCTGAGTAGCTAGGACGTCGAGTGGCGTATCCTGTGGTTCGTCTTGAGTGACAAGCCAGCTTGCCTAGGTGGGGTGAGCAGCTTTCCCAAGCGGGATTAACTTATGATGGTCCTATGGGGGGTGGGACTACAGGACGGACAGACTCCTCAACAAGATGGTTGTTCATGGTAGTGTAGACATTGTGGTCGCTCTTCGGTGGACTGCTTGTTGCCAGTGTTGACTGCTTGGCATTGGGTAGTACGACACGTTATGTGTACTTGTGGTTTTACTATGCTCTAGTTCAGGAAATCAGGTTCTGGCCAAGAGGAGGCCATGGTGTTGCGCTAGTGTGGTGTTGTGTTTTGAAGTAGTGGCTCCATGGTTTTGGTCTAATGGAGACTATGGTATTGCGCTAGTGTGGCGTTGTGTGTTGGAGCAATAGCTCCGTGACTTTGGTGTTGTTGCTTAGATCTAAAGTAGACTGTGTTGTGTAGAGCAGAGGTTCTGTAGCTTATGTTTTGTGACTATTGTGGGTGTTCTGAATGCTATATAGAGCATTCAGACACCATTGGCTACCTGATCTGCGTAGAGAGTTTGTAGGATCAACCTGTGTGCTTTTTGAGCTTGATTTGGCAATAGTGGCCATTTCAAGTATGCATAAAGATTTTGAAAAGAGCATGCATGTGATTTTGAAAAGAAGAAAGAAAAGAATGATTTTAAAGACATGGCTTTTGAGGTTTTGCTGCCTGCTGGGCAATAGTGGATTACCCTATTGTGGTGTTGTGGCATGCAAGTAGGGTGCCTGTGCTTGTTTATGTGAGACGTAGTTATGCCTACTTCCTTGACATGGTGTGCTGAGTTGTTGGATGGAGCATGTGTTACGTGAGCATTTTGAGTGGTCACTCACATGTACTTTGGTTTTGGTATTTTTGGTAGGCGTAGGATAGCTGTTGGTTGCTAGTGTATATAGGAGGAGTCACGCTACCACACATCAGGGATTCTATTGAGTTTGTAGTTTAGTTTTATTTCAGTTATTTATTTCTTTTGAGTGTACTAAGATTCAATTGCACATTTAGTGTAATTGTTAGGAAATAATAAGAAAAAAAATTGAACATGTAGTTAGATTTGAGTGGTAGCGACTTGAGGGTTGTTATAGTTGGTATCAGAGCATAGGTATTTTAAACAAGTTGGAAAAGTATTGTCTTGGAGTCTATACCACACCCACGGAAAGGGCATCCAAGTTTACTTCTAACTTAATTCCAACACTCAAAACCAAGGTTAGGATAGGTAGACCCTAGATTTTGGTTGAAGTGATTGAGTGTGCTACCGTCCTCAACGACGACCGTCGAGAGTGCTTGCATGAGATGGAGAAACATTGAAATGGAGTAGCAATGGCAACCATAGTAACTAGTCCATGAGTAAGTCATATGGAAAAAGTGACACCCGATCATCTAAGAGGCGAAAGTCAGAACACAAACTTGGCAGTAGAAATGATAAGGGAGCATGTCCCTACTGCGACCCTGGTAGGGAGTCCTATCTACGCACTAATGTATCTAGTGTACGGGAAGAAGAATCAGTTCATTAGAGACTGCCTCAATTAGAGGGATGATGACACTCAAGGCAAAAAGCATGAGGGATAGCAACAGTGGATTCAAGGACGAGTGTTCACCAGTGAAGCAAAGGAAGTAGAGAAACACAATGTAGAGGTGATAGGTACTTTGTTAGTTTCTAATCATATTGTCAAAGTACTTTTTGATTTTGGTGCTACTTACTCTTTTATTGGATCAAGGTTTGCTAAAACTTTAGATATCTTACTTGAGAAGTTAGGTTATACTTTGAAGGTGTCAACCACTATGGGAGAGATAGTAGATGCAAGACAGTTCTTTGGTAATGTTCCTATTAAGATAGATAAGCGAAATTTTCTTGCAAACTTGGTACCCCTTCAAATGATAGATTTTGATATCATCTTGGGAATGAATTGATTAGCATAATTCTATGCTAGTGTCGAATGTTTGGAGAAGAAAATCATTATCGTAAAATCAGGAAAACCAATGGTGATAATTAGAGGAATCGAGCATGGGAAAAGTTAGAACATGGTGCTTGCATTAAAGGCACAAAAGTTGATTATGAAGGGTTGTCATGTTTATATAGCAAGTGTAGTTAAGGTGGAATCTATTTTGGCAAAACTGAAGGAGATCAAGGTTGTTAAGGAATTTTTGGAAGTTTTTCTTGAGGATCTTCCCAGATTACCTCCAAAATGGGAGATTGATTTTGTTATCGAACTAATGGACGAAGTTACACCATAGTTTAAGGCACCATACTAGATGGCACCTATAGAGTTAGAAGATTTAAAGAAAAAGCTGTAAGAGTTGATGGATAATGGATTTATTAAACCTAGTGTTTCACCATAAAGAGTACCAGTATTGTTCATTAAGAAGAAAGATGGATTGATGAGGATGTATATTAATTATCGGATGTTAAATCAGGTAACTGTGAAGAATAGATACATGTTACCTCAAATTGATGATTTGTTCGATCAACTAAAAGGTACTATTGTATTCTCAAAGATTGATTTGATTTTGTATATCATTATTTGAGAATTAAGGAAGAGGATGTACTCAAGACAGCTTTTAGACTACGTTATGGACATTATAAGTTCATGGTCATGCCTTTTGGATAGACTAATGTACCTACAACATTTATGGATACAATGAATATGGTGTTCAAGGATTTCTTGGACAAGTTTGTGATTGTGTTCGTGGATGATATTTTGATATTTTCTCAAGACAGAGAGCAACATAAGGATCATCTTAGAGTTGTGTTGGAAACCTTAACAAAGAGCAAGCTCTATGTCAAGTTTTCCAAATGTGACTTTTAGTTAGACCAAGTCATGTTTCTTAGTCATATAGTGTCAAAGGATGGGACTTCTTTAGATCCAACTAAGGTTAAGGTAGTAGAGCTATCAAACGAGTCTTGTCATATACCTATCGTGTTGTGTATAAACGTGTATACTATATGTATATATTAAATCCAAACATGACCCATTTAATTATCTTTTATCTAATACTAAACCCAAACACAAACTATTTATTAGCGTATATATACAACACGACCCGTTAAATACATGTTTAAGTAAATCGTGTCTTTTTGGCACGATAACGATCTGATTGATACTAATACACATTTATATGTTTATTACGCTATTATACATTTAGTATACATTTAACATTTACATGTTTTATACATGTAGAAAAAGAAGAGATAAATCAGTAAATCATGAAACCAATCATTCAATAATATTTCACAAGTTCTATTGTTCCATATATTAATATCACAAGTCTACAACACATCGTAACGAAAGCTACATTCCATTGCTTCAATTGAAACAAAAAGAACCATTGTTTCAAATAAAGAAAAGAAAAAAGGTTCCATTGCTCCAATTTTTAAAAGATAAAAATGCCAGGAACTAGATCATATAGCCATCAATATCATTGATCCCAATCACCTTGCAAAGAAACATTCAACACTTTAACATGTAACTTGTAAGTGTAAAAGTTTCAAAAAAATCGATACTACCTTCAACTAAACCTCTTGAATAGACTCAATCCTTATGGAAGTGGCATATTGTCCTTTGAAATTGTTGTTCAACTTCGTGACATCTTTAGTAAGTTCATCTAATTTAGGCTCCAAACATAAGTTAACATAATACAGAAAAAGTTAACATAATACATAAAAATTAAAATTGCATTCCCATAGATCCATATAAAAATACAATTAAATATGAAATAAAAATTTCCGTCTTTATCAAACAACCAATCTCTTTGGCAAAGTAAAGCTTGAACTATCTTGGGTTTTAATGTACTACAATATTATCCAACACTTTACCTCTACACTAAATGTAGATTCAGACGCAACTCGAGATATAGGAATGGATGAAATATCTAGAGTATGAGAGCATGATTAGGATACCTGTACTGTTGGGCTTTCCAAAACTCAAGAATATCAATCTTAACCTTCCTATCAAGTCTTGGTTCATTAAGGTACATCAACAAACTTGTCATTTGGATGGTTGAATTGACTTCATCATTTTCAAAATTGTCAAAGTCCTAGAAAATATGACATGAACAACTATGTCAACCACATAATACACATAATTGTATAACCAATATGTAAATATGAGTAATGGTAATGATTAATATCTGTATAAATAAGTTTCTTGTGATAGCATATTTGTTAATCATCATATAACTACTTGTATAAATAAATTAGTTAAAGGCACACAGGAAAGTTAAAGGCATCAAATATGGAAATGGTTCAATTCATGTTGAAGAGTTTTTGCATATGATGATAGCAAATATGTAAGTTAAAGTGAAACTTGTGGTAATAGTAGAACATCCATTCAATAGCATAAAAATGATTACAATAGGCAAGTTAAGTTCCATTCTTACTTTCTAAAATTACTAGCACAAAAATGCCACACGATTACTAGTATAACAATGATTATCAAATAAGTGAAAATCAGATATATTAAAGTGCAAGTTAAAGGCATCTATCTCATTGAAATTTAAATCAGTAGTTAAAAAATTGAAGTACCTTTGTATCATCTATCTCATCATTCCAATTTTCATCATTGCACTCTTTGTTGATGTACTTGGAGAAAATGTAGAAGACATAGAAGTTATGCTCTTGTAATGCTCAAAAATAGAATCAAGTGTGTGGCGAAAATTCCTCATCTCCATATAACTTATTCCATAGATTTTTTGAAATACATAATCCACAAACTGACCAACACAACAACACCAAGCATTAACCTGTAGTCTTTCCAATATTTATCAAGTTTACTCATTGCTCTTGATGCCATGTTTCTTATATAGGAGTTCAAATCTTTCATCGATGTCATCAACGTTTGTTGGATGAGAAAAACTTGTTTGAAGTATAAACTTGCTATAAGATATTTCACTCCTGAGAAAATATATGTTGTTGTATGAAACATCCCTAGAAACTTGCAAATCTTTTCCACTTTATCCCATTCATCAGGTGTCAGGGCATTCTTATAATTAGAATCACTCAATTCTAAATAAAGAAATGCATGTTGAAATAAAATGACACTCTCAAGCATAAAGTATGTCGAATTATATCCCATAGGAACATCTTGATACAACCCTTTCTTTGTATTAAGTGAAACTTGTGCAACATATTCTAGAAACTTTTGTTTTTTAACTTGTGAACCTATGACAAATTTAACACTTTTCCGAACTTTGACAACACATTCATCAATCTCTTTTAGCCCCTCATTTACTATCAAGTTTAGAATATTAACACAACAACGAATATGAAAGAAATCACCTTCAAATAGAAGAATATCATTCAACTTCAATTGTGTTTTCAACATTTACATAAATGCATCACTTGAAGATGCATTGTCTAGAGTGATAGAGAATAACTTCTTCTCTAGTCCCTACTCACTTAAGATCTTATGAATTTTCTCAGATAATGCTATATCCGTGTGTGGTGGTGGTATGAAATAAAATGCTATAATCATTTTTGTGCAATACCCAATCTTCAGATATGTAATGAGCAATGAGCGAAAGATATCCATCAGTGGCAACAGAAATCTACAAATCTGAAGTAAAGCATATTCTCCCACTAAATGAATGCGAAAGGTTTTAAAGATTTTTTTTCTTAACTCTATAAATATTCAGACAATCAAACCTTGTAGTGTTCCTACTAATTAATTTACTGTCCTCATCAATATATGAAAACACTTCTTGAATTGTTTCATATTTAACAAATTCAAATGGCAAGTTATGTCTCACTATAGTTGTAACTAACAACTCACTAAATTTTTTGGGATCAAACTTAGGAGAGTAAATAAACATTGACCCTTTGCTTTTTGACAACAACATGTGACACACATCACATGTCCTTTGACAACTTTTTGACAAATGAGCATATTACCAGTGTCATTTTCAGTATCACTAGAACATTCATAACCGCATTTCTTACACTTAGCTTTTGATATTATCAAGACCTATAGGAATGTCTTCAAATGTAACCCATACAGACGAAGTATGCAATCATTTGTGTTGAGGTATACCTCCAACATTAGGGATGGTTTCTTGTTCTGTAACTTCAGGTGATGATCCATCTGAAAGAAGAACGTGTGGCTCCGTATCATTCTCAATATTGTTTTTCAAAACACACAAATATAACATTAACAAAATGTCAGTTTTTTAGGCATGAATTGTTGAAATTTTTGTATAAAAATAGGTAAAATTAATATAACCAAGCAAATATTACATTTCCTTGTGGCTCTTTTCCCTTTTTGTAGTCATTTCACTTTGGTGAAAACTTCGGAGGCATGTCTGAGCTAATAAAATACAAGAAATATCAATTAGTTTTCATCTCAAATGTCAATTTAATTGAAGCTAATAGAATAACAATGTAAATCCATGTTGAGTTTATCACTTCACCTAATTGCTATAGAACACGTGACTCATTGACTCAGTGTGGAGATGTGGTTGTATGGACTATGGAGGCATAGGAGGGCAGAGGAGGGTGAAGGCATGGAGGGCACAGCTAGAAGTGGTTAGCAAAAGTTCGACAATGATACCAATAGCACACCACTCAAAGTCACACAAAATAGGAGTTTCTCAAAAGTACTACACACAAAGAAACTACTACTGTAAGATTGTTGTAGGATTATTTTTCATATATGTAGTGAAAAACTAACCCCTTATGCAAATCCACAACCACAAAGGAGGGTAGAGGCACAGAGGGCGAAAGAGAGTAGAGGCATGAAGGCATAGGAGGGCGGCTCATTGGAGGCATACGAGGGTAGAGGGTACGGGAGAAAGGGAGAGGGAGTGTGCCTAAGTATTACAAGAGCACACTTGATTCTATTATTGGAGGAGAGGGCAAAAATTCCACACTCAGGCCGTCAAGCACACTTGATTCTCAAAGGCCACTCAAGTCTCATGCACAGTTGCACTCACACAAGAGGGGAGGGGTGAAGGGCACGGGAGAATTGGAGAAACTGAGAATGGAAACCCTAAATCCTAAAGATTATAATGTTATACAGTTAATTAGTTATATTGTATTATTGTTATAACATAAGAACATAACTTATAATAGTGTATTATAGTGTTAGTGTCAGTGAATTTAGTGTAATAGTGTATTTCAATATTAGTGTATTACAGTATTAGTGTAATAGTGTAATCAAATTAAATCTATTAAATAATTATAAATAATAACTAATATAATAACATGTACTTAACATATACTAAACAAGTAGCGGTGTACTATATACATGTTATCTTGTACTTATCAGATTTTTTACCGTAGACATGAAAACAACCCATTTAATAATTATGTCTATTAGGTAAACATAATAAGTACACGAGACACAATAAGGGTAAACCCAATTACGATTATATCATGTCGTGGTCTTGTCATGTCAAAGATTGTTAGGTCTATGAGGCAATGATGTAGTGGCATCAACCTCAAAATGTTGCAAAGATTTGGAGTTTTCTTGGACTCACTAGTTATAGGAGATTCATTCTAGACTTTTCAAAGTTAGCATTATCTATGACTGTAACGCCCCGCTCCCAGGCACGTTATCAAAACACAGTATCACAGGCCTAATTACACAAAATTACAGAACAAAAGCACTGTAACTAAGGCTCACCTCTAGGATCTCGATGTGCAGCTAGAAGCTCCAATTCCTGCACCGGAACCTGGCTGCACGCGGTCTACACCTAAAAACCAAAAGCACGCGTGAGTGACATGTAAGTCACCCAGTACGCGCCCCCAAAACACACAACCACAAAGAAAACACGGCAAGAGCAAAAGAAACCTATTTCCTATCATTTGCAAAACTTGGTTTCCTCCTTTGAAAATCATTTTCTTTATTAAATAATCACTTGGGAATTCAATCCCAAAACCAAACTCTTTTCTGACTAAAACATTTGGAAATTCGTTCCAAAACCCCCTTTTTCTTTCAAAACTTGGGATTTTTTTTCCAAAACACACTTCCTAACCAGATCCAGCCTAAAACACAATGCCCCATTGGGCTCAAAACCAAAACACAAACACTGGCTGGCAACTGGTTAAAACATCATCATTCTCTTCAGGATTCTAG
>JAMKQA010007717.1:0-14305 GCA_024699735.1 Posidonia australis | reverse complement strand
ATATCAGAAATAAAGAGATCCTTGTTGCTTTGGAAGGACCAAGGAGGCTTTAGGATGCAAGGGAGTGCTCCAGAGAATGAAAATAAGCTACTGGAAAGAAGGAGAAACTCGTACAGGAAGCTGGCTCAGAACGGAATTGCTGAATTCAGGATTTCTAACTTCTTCTAATGGTTGCCTATGGGTGTCCTTATATAGGATTTTCTCATGAGTAACTCATGGGAATGGGGACAGCCTCGTAGACGAAAAGCCTGGAAGATTCCATGGCATATTCGTTGCTAGAGGTAACAGCCATGGGAGGTAGAAAGCCAGCAACCCGCAGCCTGCGAAGTGGCGTGTGCCTGGGATGTGCGTCAGAGATGTGCGCCTATGATGTGCGCTAGATAAATGTGCTAGCTAGGTGTGCTAGCTAAGTGTGCTAGGGAAGTGTGCTAGCTAGGTGTGCTAGGTAAGTGTGCTAGCTAAGTGCTCTCCCCTACTAGTCTGGTTTTCTAATTGGGCTGCAGGCTTGCTACGGGTTTCGGGTTGGTTCAAGGGTCAATCACATCCAAAGCAACAACTAGAGTCTTATCAATGAGTCACCTCAAAATCGGGGAGTCTACAGATGCCCCTCCCTGAGCGAGGTCGAGGGACAATGGGAACCAATACCGATGCTCAGGGTTGACAAGATACCCCCATTTTGAGGTTACAAGAGGATGGTGTTTGCTATAGGCAGTAAGTCACTTATCCGGCGGATGCACTGGAAGTCATGACTTGTTGCCAAATGCAAATGCAAATGCAAGATGCGTGCACCTACTGATCTAAATGCTGGGGATGTGATGCTAATGCGAGATGCCAATGCAAGAGTCGATGCTGAAAGACGATGCGAAACTAATGCTAATGCTAAAAACACAAACAGAAGAAAACACTGACAAGAAAATGACAAGTTGTCGGACTCATCAGCCGGATTATGAGGTTATTAACCCAGAGACGGGATATGACAAGCTAACCAAGCCTTGTCCACCCCGGACGCCTGACAGTGTGACAGTTGTCAATCGAGTAGTTGGAGGTACTAGCCCGAGAAAAAAGGGGGGGCATGACAAATAGAATATTTGTCAAGCAAAGTAGGGCCCAGTCCGCATAGACCAAGGCGAGCAAAGAGATTTCGCGCCCGCGAAAACTCAAAAGGGAAAAACAAAAGGACCTTGACCGCCCGGCCAGAGGGTCCAACAACTAGATTCCGCGCCCATGAAAATCTAGAAGAGAAAAGAAAAAGGACCTTGACCGCCCAGTCAGAAGGTCAAACAACTGGATTTCCTGCCCGGGGAAATCCGAGAAATGGGCTAGGACCTTGACCATTCGGTCAAAAAGGACGAGCCACGGGATTTCCTGCCCCAGGAAATCCGAGAAAGGGGCTAGGACCTTAACCATCAGGTCAAAAGTCGAGCCACGGGATTTCCTGCCCAAGGAAATCCGAGAAAGGGGTTGGGACCTTGACCATCCGGTCAAAAGGTCGAGCAACGGGATTTCCTGCCCAAGGAAATCCGAGAAAGGGGCTAGGACCTTGACCATCAGGTCAAAAGGTCGAGCCACAGGATTTCCTGCCCCAGGAAATCCAAGAGAGGGGCTAGGACCCTGACCATCCGGTCAAAAGGTCGAGCCACAGGATTTCCTGCCCAAGGAAATCCAAGAAACCAAGGACTTTAACCGCCCGGTCAAAGCCAAGGAGCTGGATTTCGCACCCGCGAAAATCCAAAGGAGCAAAGGACCTTGACCACCCGGTCAAGATCAGCAAGCTGGATTCTGCGCCCATGGAAATCCAAAGGGGCAGAGGACATTGACCGCCCAGTCAAAGTCAAGCAAGAAATCCAAAGGGGCAATGGACCTTGACCGCCCGGTCAAAGTCAAGCAAGCTGGATTCCGCGCCCGCGGAAATCCAAAGGGACAAACGACATTGACCGCCCGGTCAAAGTCAAGCAAGCTGGATTCCACGCCCACGGAAATCCAAAGGGGCAAACGACATTGACCGCCCGGTCAAAGTCAAGGAAGCTGGATTCCGCGCCTACAGAAATCCAAAGGGGCAGATGACATTGACCGCCCGGTCAAGGTCAAGCAAGCTGGATTCTGCGCCTGCGGAAATCCAAAGGGGCAAACGACATTGACCGCCCGGTCAAAGTCGAGCAAGCTGGATTCCGCGCCCGTGGAAATCCAAAGGGGCAAACGACATTGACCGCCCGGTCAAAGTCAAGCAAGCTGGATTCCACGCCCGCAAAAATCCAAAAGGGCAAACGACATTGACCGCCCAGTCAAAGTCAAGCAAGCTGGATTCCGCGCTCGCGGAAATCCAAAGGGGCAAACGACATTGACTGCCCGGTCAAAGTCAAGCTGGATTCCGCGCCCGCGAAAATCCAAAGGGGCAAACGACATTGACCGCCCGGTCAAAGTCAAGCAAGCTGGATTCCGCACCCGCGAAAATCCAAAGGGGCAAACGACATTGACCTCCCGGTCAAAGTCAAGCAAGCTGGATTCCGCGCCCGCGGAAATCCAAAGGGGCAGATGACATTGACCGCCCAGTCAAAGTCAAGCTGGATTCCGCGCCCGCGAAAATCCAAAGGGGCAAACGACATTGACCGCTTGGTCAAAGTCAAGCAAGCTGGATTCCACGCCTGCGGAAATCCAAAGGGGCAGAAGGGTCTTATCCACTCAGGATGAGATCCCGAAAAACAAAGCGATAACCCTAGGATTATTCCCCTGGAAGGAACTGCTATATGCTGATGGCCGAGGTTGCGGTGCGGAGACTGGCACTCTTGTCGAGATGCATGCTCGGATTTCTAATTTGCTGTGATTCTCCAAATTGCTTGCAAAAGGTGAGGACTTATGTGCAAAAATCCACAACTTTGGGGCTTTATTGTAAATTGCCCAACCATAACTGCTTTTTGATTGCTGTACTGCCATCGTGCTGTGACATTTGAGATTCTGCTGTCTATCAACAAATATCTGCTTTGAAACAAACTTCCCACGCCCTCCATGGACTGATTTGTAATTTTACAAAATGTAGGGGTTTTTTTGCAAATTACCCCACATGGTGCTTTCTGTGAGCTACATGTCCAACACTGCCACTCTGCACTTGATACATAAGTTGTGAGATGATAAGGGCTGGAACGCAATTGTCACGGTCATTTTGCATTTCTGCACCTTGACTTATTTCATGCGTGGGCCCCACTGATTAACTGCCATAACTGCCAAGAAATACTTTTCTTTGCTACTAGGAACAGCAAGGGACTGCTGCTGTTGTGCATGCTTCTTGCTGTTTGGGTTCCATATATTCAAAACAATCATGCATAAATTTTCATTTACATTTTTCTTCCTTTCCCCGTAAGACGAACTGTCCCTTCTTCTTCTTATTCTTCTTCTGAAACCCAACGAAACCCTTCTCCCTCTCTTCTTCTCAGCGGCAGAACCACTCCTCCTTCCTCTCTCACTCGCAACGGCGGCGCGCGAGAGGTGCGCCGACGGAGTGCTCGTTGCTGGTACGCGCATGAGGCGCGTCGGCGTTGTGGGGAGCGATCGCGGCGGCGTCACGGTCGACGGCAGCATGGACCAAACCCTCCAGGATTGGCTGGACCGAGGATCACCGGCGAAGGTAAGCTCTGATCTCCTCTTCCCTTTGCGCGTGCTTGTGCGCCTCCTCTGTTCCGGGTAGTCGACGGCTGGAGGGGTTCTGACGGGCAAGGAGCGACAGGCCCTTTCCTTGCAGGTCGTGACGGCGGACTGTGGGTTTGCCTGCAGTCACGGCTCGTGAGGAGCAATGGCCGCGGGCTGCAGATGGTGCTCCGGTGGTATGGCAGCTTTCCGGCTGCAGGTTGCTGGGCTTGGCTGTTGCGGCGACGGACTCCGGTGGACAGTGGTGCTTTGGCTGTAGGCTGTCGGGCTTGGCTCCGGCAGACTGGACCGCACGGTGGCTGCTTGGAAATGCAGAAATGCCAGGGGAAGGCACGGGTTGCAGGGAGTGATGGTTGGCTGCCGGTGGTGCTCCGGCGGTGCTCCGACGAGCAGGGGCGATAAGTTGGCCATGAAGCTCGTTGGGTTGGGCACATATCTGTTGCTTGCTAATACCATTTTAGTCCACATTATTTCTGATTTTTTACTGCTAACTGCTCTGCATCAAAATTGCTTGATAGCTTACATTTACAACAATCAAATACTGATTTACAACTTTATGCTTGCATTTTTACCATCATTTGCTACAGCCTTTATTAAAATGCCCTGCATTTTGCTATTATGCCAATGACTGTAATGCCACATTTGATTTCGACATTTTCTGCATTTATCATGCATGCTATTGCTGTTTAATTCTTGATTCGGCCCTTCCCTTCTGTAGGATGACTCAGTTCCCTGAGACGGGAACCCCACAATCTTCGTGGGACATGCCTTCTAGCTCTCGTTCCAGACGACGAGACAGTTCTTCGAGGTCACGGGCCTCTAGCAACTCGACTCCTATTATCCCTGCTGAGGTAAGCCCGAACTGAATGTTAAAAGGGTATCCAAATCTGGTGTTTTCTGACAATTGCATTTTCAGGAGTCTAGAAATTTCGAGGGGCGGTTGCTGAGTGACCGTCACATCTGCGAGAGTCCTGAGTTTGGAGTAATTCTTCTGCTTTGATGTACTTTAATCATTATAAATTGCTTTCTGCTTTTGGTTTTAACTCTGTGCTTGATATTTCAGGAAGAGGATGCAAGCCGGATCATGCGATGCCACTGGGGTCCGATGCTTGAACATTTCCACCGTTTACCGAAGTTTCTGCAGGACTTCCTCCACCACCGGTCTCCATTTGGTGGTTTGCTGCGTCTACCCATCATCCACGGCCACTACATCTTTTTCCGAGCCTTGGTAGAAAGGTGGAGGTTCGAGACGCACTCCTTCCACTTTCCCTTTGGTGAGCTGACTGTTCTGCCCGATCAGTGGGCTCTGTTGACGGGCCTTCCTTTTGGTGACGAGCCCATTATTGGTGAGACCACCCACGGCTTCCACCTTGCGCCTGCACATCTTGGTTGTGTCCCTCTTAAGCCACCTAGGGGGAAACATATGATCACCGTGGGGTGGTTAAGAGAATGGGACAAGTTTTGGCCCAACCTTGAGCCTGATAGTGAGGAAGCAGATTTTGTACTGAGGCACTTTCTGCTGGAGCTGCTGGATTTGATCTTCAGCGATTCGTCGGCCTACTGTATCCATGCTGACTGGATTGCATATCTGACCAACCTAGAGCACCTGGATCACTATGACTGGGCCAGTGCTAGCTACACTTGGCTGATCTGTGGGCTCGACAATGTGGTCAAGCTTGGGCATCGCTCTTATGTAGGGTTGTACCCTCTACTGACTGTAAGTATTTGCTTCTATTACTTTGCAAAACAAATTTCCTTTATGCTTTATATTTGATAAACTGACTTGTGCCTGTATTTACAGTACTGGGTCATGGAGCACATCACCAGAGGGCATTGCTTCGGCCGCCTGCGGGATGAGCTCCTGCCCCTTCCCCGCCAATGGGTCGAGCCTGACCACCGGGCTGCTGCTGGGGTGTTTAGCGATGAGTCTTACCAGTATCTGTTGGACCTGATAGAACTCGAGGATGTAAGTCTCCTTCTGCCTTTTAACTCTGCATGCCTGTTGTACTTCATTTGCTTACAACTTCCTGTTTCTGTAACAGGTCCACCTACGCCCTTTTGCTCGATATGATGGCTTCGACTGGGCTCCCTTGAACTCTGGCCGCGTTCTTAGGGATAAGCAGGTGAAATTTTATTGCATGAAGAGGTCGGCCTACTACCTCCCAGGGCGTGTGCAGCATCAGTTCTCTGATGTATTCTGCATTCCTGCCCCTCCTCCTGCTGACATGGATCGCCCGGCTACAACTCGTTCGGTTGCTAGAAGCCGACATGCAGCTGCCATGGCTTCTCAGGACAGGCACGTCCTTCGAGAAGTCAACTACACAGACTACCTTGCTTGGTACAGGCGTGTGGGGAAGCCGTACCTGTTCGAGGAGGCCGTGCAGGATAGCCAGCGCGGGATGTGGTATGCGTCTAGCTGGGCTCAGGTATAGAATTTCCATTTCTACTTTTCATTGCTTTTGCATGGACTATGACAATCACATTTGCTTTAATTCATAGGGCTTCGAGGAGCAATTTGGGGCCTTCTACGCTGACATCCACCGGAAAAGGGTAAAATTCTTATTTTGCAACCTACCATCTTGACTATATCTGAAACCTCTACTATTTTGCAGGAACTGCGCTGGCACAACATCATCAGGGTATGCTTCTCTCTTCTGCTTCTGCCGCCGCTTTAAAAATTCTTATTGCTAACACAAGTTTGCTTTTGCAGCAAGATTTTCCTGTCGAGAGAGCGAATGTAGCCAGCAGCGGGGATTTCACTATGGAGGCGTCTAAGGAGGACCGTTCAGACACCGAGGTCACCCAGGCGGTTCGTGACTCTACCCCTCGCTCTCAGGCTACCGCAACTGCTCAGTGGTCCCGCCGAATCACTCGACGAGGCAACATAACCTTGGCTGAGTACTTTCAAAAGGTGGCAACCGATGAGGAAGACTCGAAGGAAGAGTAGCTTTATCTGTAATTTTGCTGGAAACTCTGTAATAATACTTGCACTTTGTAACATTTTCTGAAAATGTATAAGAGATCCTCTGATTCTGCGATGTACCCTTCAGGGTCTTGTATGAGCAGGTTGTATGCGAACAAACATGCCATGCAGGGTTAAACAATTGGTGCCGATTTTGGCGATGTCAACATTCTGAACAAGTGCTGCTGAAATTTTCTGTCATTCCAGGCACCACCTACGTGCGCCGCCTCGGTGCGCCGCATAGGTGCGTCAGCTATATGCACCTCATAGGTTCGTCTCCAGAAATGGCAAGTTTCGTTTTCCGTTTCTGCTGAAACTCTTCCTAGTCTTCTATATAAGGTTGCATCCCGTGAGAGGCAGCGCCGTCCTTTCTGAAAAAACTCGACGGCAGACCTTACTTCCTCACCTTTGCTCATTTTGATCTTCCTAGACGCGGATTCTGCATCACGATGGTATGTGTTTTTCTCTGTTCTACATGTTTTCTGTCACTGGTCTTTGCAGATTTGCTTGTTTTCTGCTACATGTCTTTGCAGATTTGCTTTCCTGCTACGTGTCTTTGCAGATTTGCTTTCCCTGTTACATGGTTGCAGATTTGAACAATGCTTCTTGATTTTTGCATATGTTTCTTGTATCACCATGCTAGATCGCTATGCTTTTCCCCTATTTATGTCAAGTTCCATCTTTTACTGCCATATTTGCAGAGCTATCCCACCATGGTGACCCCCAGGCACTGCTCTGACGCCTTGCTTGGCTGGATTGATGCTTTAACAGCCGATGACCGGAAGTAGCTCCAGATTTGGGGTATTTCTTCTTCCCTCCTGAGCATTGCCAAAGTGGAGGTTAACTGGCATTTGCTATGTTCCATGGCTCGATTTTGGAAACCAGCCCTGCATGTTTTCCGCTTTGGGAAAGTGGAGATGACTCTAACTCTAGAGGAAGTCAGGTGAATCTGTGGCCTATCCCCGTTCATGTCCTCACCAGTGTTTTACTGCCATGCCAGTTATGCACACGTCGTGAGCCGACTCACGTGTATTGCCAAAGAGGTTTGTAAGGAGAAGCTCATCTGTAAGGATGGTCGTACACCCATGGTGCGCTTGGATTATTTCGACTCAATGATTGGTTCCCACTCCTCCATGGGTACTCCATGGCTGTATTGCTTCGTGCTGCGCTTTCTTGGGGAGTTGGTCTTTAGCCATGGCCGGACGACTGTGGCTATTGAGGTAGCAGAAATAGCCTGGGTGGTAGTGGTTCGCCAGATCGACTTGGCCCCTATTCTGCTTGCCGAAACATACGTTGGCTTGGACCGGGCGTTGAGGCGCTCCCGCCACTTCTATAGATGTGGCGCCCTGGTGCAGGTAAGCAGATCATTTGACAGTATTTAATAATATTTTGCTGTGCTTTCATTAATCATGATTCCATTTTTGCCAGGTTTGGTTTGCCGCCCATATGGGAATGAAAATTCTACGCCCTCGGCCTTCCGCCTTTGAGGCCTATAGCCGCATCCATCACTCGAGGTCACACCTGGGGGTGCATGAGCTGTGTGACAAGCTACGGAATCTTGATGCGGATTCTGTGACATGGTTCATCATATCCTCTGCATCACAGAATTTTACTACCTTCTTTAACGCCACGGACATGCGACTCGTGGTCCTTCCTGGATTCTCTGGAGGCATGGAATATCATCCTATCTGGGTCCTTCGCCAGTTTGGCTTCTGCCAAGACTCCATAGAGCAAAGCCCCTGCCCAGATGGACTGAAAAGGCATGTTGCAGGCTCAAATGCGTCTACTACTGAGTTGACTCAACGAATGAGTGCTGGTATCAAGTCTTCTAGTCTTGCGATCGTCAAAGGCTCTGGCTGCACAGCTAGGTACGAGGCTGAGATAAGAGAAACGTGGCCCTTGAGCGAGATTCCGATTAGTGGCACCAATTTCATGGAGGCTAACAGTTAAAAGAGGCCCCGAACTGATTAGCGATATTTGTATTCATGATAAGGCATAATAAAATTGATGTTGCTTTGCATTGCTTACTGATTCCTGCAAGTCTATACCCGCTAATCTGGATCAATTTAATTGGCATGTCTCTGATTTCAAATCCCTCCATTTTAAAGAAGTGACTATCATACCTCTGGCCGAATGCTTGCTTGCTCAAACCACGACTCATAAGGCAGTTGACATGCCCCTGGTCGAAATATGAACAAAATGCCTTGTGGAAATGCAATTATGCTTTGACTAAAAATGCGCCTTAGCTAAATGCTTACACGACTCATAAGGCAGTTGTCATGGCCCTGGTCGAAATATGAATAAAATGCCTTGCGATTATGCTTAATTAAAAATGTACCCTAGCTAAATGCTTATACGACTCATAAGGCAGCTGACATGCCCCTGGTCGAAATGCGAACAAAAAATGCAAAGAAATATTTAAATGATATATTGGTGCCCTCAACGCCAAGGAAGCCTATTTTGCCTATTATAAGAGGTGACACTATCCTCGACTCATGTGATACTAACCTAGGTACTTAGGTTTTTTTGTGGCTCTCCTTCAGATCTATGGGCCTCATGCCAAAGTCTTGGGGTCCTATATCTACTCTTTTGAGGATTCATTTTTCTTTTCTCCCTCATAGGCATGCTAACCGACCCTACTCCTGCTCGAAGGTAATAAACACTTATGCTGAGGGGGTGGCTGCTATTTCTGTTGTGCTGAAGGGGTGGCTAGTCCCTTTGATCATTTGGGCTTTGCAAGTGCATGCTTCTACTCCTCTCCAGGCTAAAAGGTAGGAGTAAGGTTGTTCACATGCCTCTCTCAGTGGAGCTCAGCTTCTGTCTATTTCTTCTGTCTCCTTATTTCTTTTATGCTCCAAGGTCTTGTGTATTTTTCCTTGTTGCTCACTCTCTTTCTAGACCTAACATTTTAACTCCCTCTTGAGATATAGGTCCCATGGGAATTTGTACATTTAGCCCACTCCTCTGAAATCTCTCCCTCAGATCCTAAGCTTCTAGGATAGTGGCACATGAGGGGGACTTGACACATCTTTTGCAGGCAGGCTTCCAATTTTCCTCATTGGGCATTGATGCTATGCAAAAAAGAAAAAAACAGATGTTGAGGATTATTTATGCTGTGCAATGATGCATGACTCACTGTGCAAGGCATTTAGGATCAGCTAAGAGTCATTGATAGTACTTCTTTAAGTAGGAGGCATTGACGGGCTCTGACTGCTCTGTATGGTCCATGCCTTCAAGAATGACTGCACCCCCTGACAGGGCCTCCTTGACTACAAAAGGTCCGTGCCAGTTTGGCCTAAATTTTCTCCGTGTATTTGGCAAATGAATGGCACGCAGGACCAAGTCTCCTTGCTCAAAACGTCTCGGACGGACTTTCTTTTGATATGCTCGGGCCACTCTCTTTTGGTAGCATTAGGCATGATGCAGGGCTTACAACCTATGCTCATCAATTAGGACTAGCTGAACATTGCGGTCCTGTACCCACTCAGCCTCCTCTAACTCCGCCTCCTTCAAGATCCTTAACGAAGGAATCTCGACTTCGAAGGGAAGGACTGCCTCCATGCCATACACCAAAGAGTAAGGTGTTGCTCATGTGGAGCTCCGGATGGAGGTTCTATAAGCCAATAATGCATAGGGCAGCTGCTCGTGCCAATCTTTATGAGTTTCGGCCATTTTCTTCAAGATCTTGACCAAATTCTTGTTAGCCGACTCTACTGCCCCATTCATCTGAGGTCGATAGGGGGAGGATCTGTGATGTCTGATCTTGCAACTGTGGAGAAAATCCTCAACTCTCTTTGCTATAAAATTAGTTCCATTATCTGAAATGATAGAAAATGGAACCCTATATCTGGCGACAATATTGTTTTTGATGAATTTTTCTGTAACAGCTGCTGTGACTGTTTTGTAGGATGCCGCCTCGACCCACTTTGTCAAATAATCAATGGCTACCAGAATATAACGGTGCCCATTGGATGCTGCAGGATGAATGGCCCTGATAACATCAATTCCCCAAGTAGAGAATGGCCATGGTGATGACATGCTATGCAATTGCTGTGGGGGAGCATGTATAAAATTGCAGTGTATCTGGCAGTTGTGGCATTTTCTGACAAAATGGCAGCAATCTGTTTCCATGGTGGACCAGAAATATCCTTGTAGCATGATTTTCTTAGCTAGGAGGACCACATTCATGTGTGGGCCGCAGGTGCATGCATGGACTTTCAACATTAGCTCATCTGCCTCCTTTTTGTCTACGCACCTGAGGAGCATCTGGTTGTAAGATCTTCTGTATAGCTGCCCGGCCCCCAGCACGTATTTGGATGCCAACCGTGTCAGGGTCTTCTTGTCTGATGCAGAAATACCTGGTGGGAAGCTGCCAGACTCCAGAAAAGCTTTAATATCACTATACCAAGGTGGTTCAACAGATGACGGCGCCTCTTGGATATGCATACAATGTGCTGGCTGCTCAATGCATGTGACTGAAATGTCTATAGCTTGTGCCTCTAGGAGTGATAACCATGATGCCAAGGTTGCCAAGGCGTCTGCATATGCGTTCTTGGCTCGCTTCATGAAAGAAAACTTGACATCTTCAAATTCTTTAGTCAATTTCAGCAGGTGCTCATGGTATAAAATAAGCTTGTGGTCTTTTGTCCTCTAGTCACCATTGACCTGTGAGATGACCAGCATGGCATCGCCAAACACATGGAGCTCTTGGGCGCCTTGGTCCCTGGCTATTTGTAAGCCTAAGATACAGGCTTCATACTCGGCTTCATTATTGGTGCATTCAAATGTCAGCTTCCTTGCAAAAGGAATAAGCTGTCCCTGTGGCGTTGCTAAAACTGCACCGACGCCTCTTCCTCGCTTGTTGATTGCATCGTCAAAATACAGGCACCATTGCCGCTCGTTCTGAGGCCCCTTTGGCTCATCGTCACCCATTGCAAATAAGATATCCTCATCTAGGAACTGGGTCTGCAAAGGCTGATATTACAGCAAAGGTAAGTCGGCCAAGTGATCCGCCATGGCTTGTCCTTTCATGGACTTCTGTGTGACAAAAGTGATATTGTATTGGGATAATATCACCTGCCATTTAACACATCTACCCACCATGGCTGGCTTCTGGAACAGGTATTTGATAGGGTCATGCTGATACAACAGGAGAACCGGATACGCCATCATATAATGCTGGAGGTGTAGTGTGGCCCATACCAGCGATAAGCAGACTTTCTCTATTGGGCTGTATTTAACCTCGCAGTCATTGAACTTTTTGTTGAGGTAGTAAATAGCTCTCTCTTTACGACCTGATTCATCATGCTGCCCCAAAACTACGCCCATGGAATGTTGTGTAGTGGAGAGATATAATAGCAGCGGGCGTCCTGGCGTGGGAGGAACTAAAACTGGAGGCTTCACCATTAGTTGCTTTATCTTGTCCAAGGCAGCTTGACATTCCTCATTCCAAGAAGTCTGAGCATTTTTCCTTAACAGCTTGAATATGGGCTCGCATATTGGTGTAAGCTGTGCAATGAATCTGCTGATATATTGTAGCCTACCTAATAAGCCCCGAATTTCTTTCTTAGTGGTTGGGGGAGGCATGTCAATGATAGCCCTGGCTTTGTGAGGGTCCACTTCAATTCCCCTTTGACTGATGATATAGCCCAATAGCTTTCCAGAAGATACCCCAAATACACATTTGTTGGGGTTTAAACGGAGCTTATACTTCCACAGCGCTCAAATAGTTTTCTCAAACATGTGAGATGGTCCTCGGGCTCTTTGGATTTGGCAATCATGTCGTCCATATATACTTCGACCTCTTGATGCATGAAATCGTGGAAAAGAGTCGTCATAGCCCTCTGGTATGTTGCGCCTGCATTCTTTAATCCGAATGGCATTACCCTGTAACAGAAGACTCCCCACGGAGTGATGAAGGATGTCTTCTCCATATCCTCTTCTGCCATTCTAATCTGGTTGTACCCAGAAAACCCGTCCATGAAAGACAACATCTTATGCCTTGCAGTGTTGTCTACCAGAATATCTATGTGAGGGAGCGGGAAATCATCTTTGGGGCTTGCCTTATTAAGATCCGGATAATCTATGCACATGCGAACCCGTCCATCCTTTTTTGGCACTGGGACCATGTTGGCGAGCCAGTCAGGATATAGTACCACAAGAAAGTTGACCTTGTACTGTTTCATAATCTCCTCCTTGAGCTTTAAAAGCCACTGAGGTCGCCATCTGCGGAGCTTCTGTTTAATTGGCTTGGAATTCGGAATTAGTGGTAATGTATGAACTACCACTTCGATGTCCAGCCCCACCATGTCATCATAGCTCCATGCGAAAACATCTACGTATTCCTTCAGGAGCGCTATGAACTCCGCCTTCGCTTGTGGTGATAGATTGGCACTGATGCGCGTTTCTTTTACTTCTTCTGCCGTGCCAATGTTGATAAGCTCTGTCTCTTCTTCAACATGAAGATTTGGGCCTTCTGGATCATCATCAAAGGATGGAATTTGCGAGGGCTCCTCCTCACTGTCATCATCCTCCTCATTATAGGCGATCAGCTCTGACAAGATCTCCTTTTCAAATGTCGGGTTTGTGATGTCCACTGAAAAGACTTCCTCTGATTCTGTGCCCTGATGGCGCTTATGGACTGTCATAGTGACCTTTGTGTTTCTGTGCCGACATTGCGATGCTGCTCGTGCTTTCCTCTCCAGATGATCTGAGGAGCTAAAAGTTTCTGCCTCAGATGCGGATGCCTCTTTATTCTTGTCTATGCTAACTGTACAAAATTTTGTTTGCCGGCGGCTGTTCTGCTGTAGACTGGTGGGGCCGCCATCTGTCCCACTCGTGCTTGCTTCATGATTCTGATCCTCACCCTGAAGGTGAGGCCTATATTGCCAATACCAAGTAGACCCGCCTCCCGGCTGACAGGAGATTAACTCCAATGGTCTAGTATCCCTCTCATCTGTTTCTTGCAGGACCGTAATTGAAGCCTGGTCCTGGGGTGGTACTGGTAAGTCTGCTGATGATGTTGTGACAAACGCTTTGCCTTTCCTTCTACGGTCATGCTCTGCTATATCTTCTCCAAGCACGTCTAGCTGCTCCTGAAATAACAGGTCCAGATCCCCGATATCATTATTTGAGTCTGTCTCTTGGACCAGAATCTGAGCTGCTGACTGCTCTGCCTGCTCACTGCTCTGCGTGATACCCTGCCATATGCTCTGCTGTTCTGGTTGGCTGTTATCTTGATACGAACCCTCAAGGCAGATCCAGGCTGGTGATGCTGACACTGCATTAGAACTGCGGTTCGGATCCATGATGCCTGCGCTAACAAAGTTGGATAAATCTCGTGGAGTAACGATCCTGGAAGACTTACCCCGACGCTGCGATCGCTTCTTCTGACTGCCTCGCTCGTAACCCAAACCGTCCTTCTCAACCCATTCTTCGACTTCGATCGGCTCGACGATTCCCTCACCATAAAGCCCAAGAGGTGATCCTTTCTCATATCCGCATTTGTGACACAGGTTGTCGATCGACAAGCAGGGGTTGCTAGAAGTGGCCAAATGGTCGGCAAGCTCTGATGGCGGAATGAAATTAACCGGTTCAAACCGATTAACCCTAAAGAGAACATCAGTAGGCTTAGGCTCGAAGTGTACAGTTTGCGGGGTTAGAGCTGAGACAGACTCAACCTTCTCCATGTCTTCTGCCAGGACA
>JAMKQA010007715.1:0-12158 GCA_024699735.1 Posidonia australis | reverse complement strand
TAAAGATGAAATTTCACTAGATGTAGCCATAAAACATGAGTGAGCTACTTCACCATAAGAATCTTCATCAGTAGAAGAGTCACTATCATCCCAAGTGGCTTGGAAGGCTTTCTTTTTCTTAATTTTACTTTTATTATTTTTGTTCTTCTTTTGAGTTTCATTTTTCTTTAAAAAATTCTTGACCTTATGAGTTATAAGAGTAAGATCTTCCTTATCCGAATCATCTGATTCGATAGAGGCGTTAAGTGCAATTCTTTTCTTTTCTGGAATATTTTCTAATTCCTTTTCTTTCAATTAAACTTCATATGAAGTAAGGTTTACTATAAGATTTTCAAGGGAATATGAGGATAAGTCCTTAACTTCTTCTATGGTTGTGGTTTTCTTTTCCTAATCCGAAGTTAGAGATTTTAGAATCTTTTTAATTAATTCACTTTGAGAATAACATTTTCCAAGGGATTGCAAATTATTAGTTATCTCAATGAATCTAGTAAACATATCACTAATAGATTCATTTGGTTGCATTTTAAACATTTCATATTTATGTACAAGCATATTTATTTTTGTTTCCTTCACTTGATTTGTTCCTTCATGAGTGACTTCTAAAACATATGAAGCTTCATGAGAAGTGTTACAATTAGAAATAAGATTGAATTGATAATGACTAATAGCACAAAATAATGTGTTTAACCCCTTAATATCCAATGTGGCTAGATTTTTCTCTTTTTCATTCCATTCCTTATAGTTCTTTTTACTAGGTGTATATCCGTTTATGACAATGTCCCATAAATCATGATTTATAGATTTTAAGTAAATGTTCATCCTACATTTCCAATAATTATAATTATTTCCATCAAAAAATGGTGGTCTATTAATGCTTTGGCCCTCTACAATATGTTTGTTAAAAGAACTAGAAGCTATATCTAGAAGATGGTTAAATCTTTATCCTAGATTAACAAGGCTCTGATACCAATTGTAGGATCTTTAGACTTCACTAGAGGAGGTGAATAGTGATTTAATAAAAATATTTGCAATATTAAAGTTTATTTAACAAATTTTAAGTTTTTAAGTAAATGACATGTAAGTTGAGGAATTTGGATACTAAACTAAAGTATACAAAGAAAGGGATAAGAGATAATGATATGCACAAGTAAATTTATAGTGGTTCAGCCTCCCCGGCTTAGTCCACTCCTCGAGAATTTCACTAACCTGATCTTGTTTCGGGCCAAGATCGTGCCGTACATTCTTGACGAATTCTCGCCAAGCTCTGCAAAAACCACAGCTCCCTTCTCACAATCCGGAGAAGAACTTTTACACTTGTAATTTACAATTCTTTTTCTACAATCTCCCAAACTCAATTTGGCTAAGTGGATGGATAGAAATGGAGCTCTCTTTCCTTGGGAGTTTTTCTAACAAAGTGGGAGTGGAATGCTTGATAATAATGTTGCTTGAAGCTCTATGGTAAGTGTAGGAAGTATTGGTTTTCTATAAGTGAAGAATGGGGGCCTATTTATAGGAAAACATGGGTATAAGAATATGTCTAACGTATCTCTAACGTTTAGCAACGGCTACTAGTTTGGTATGCTGAAATCAAAACGGTCGACCGAAATTTGCAACAGTCGAGCACTTCAGTATACCGAAAATAATTCGATATGTCGAAAACCTCTGATTCGGTATGCTGGTGAATTTCGGTATGCCGTTCTGGATTTCTGTATTGGCTTTTCTAAACTGCACATATTTTGGTATATCGAAGAAATTTGGTATGCCGAAAATACCTTTAGTCCTATAATGAATATTTTTCAATGAATGGTTGGTTTTGGGGCTAAGGTAATTTTCCTATGACTCTATGGGGATATTTGAGAAGATAATTACAAGTTCCTAGGAATACATGAATAAATAGAAATTACATCAAAATAATTACAAATATTATTTAATTTTTCTTCTCCTTTTCCTTCATCTTGAATTCTTCTTGGTGACACGTAGGTCTCTGTCTTCTTCAAATGTCTTCCTTTTTATGCTTGAATCTTCTAAGTTCTTCAATGGTCTTCTTTGCATATATGAACTATGAAATATTCTCATAAAGCACATTAGTCTTTTGTTATCATCAAAATCACGATATAGCTAATAAAGTCAACAACCTACACATTCGAGGGACTAACCCCCTCTTGCAGTAAAAGTCAGCCTAGATTAGGCACCTATTACCTCCAAGCCATGGGTAAAGTTAATCCGAGCATTTATGAGGGTGCAAAAGAAGTATCAACGATCTCAAAAAGCAGGTGTAGGGTCCTTAAGAGTTTGGCATGGAGCCTGATCTATCACACCACCTAGCACAGTAAGCTTGAGCCACCATTCACCCTTAGAGAGCTAACAACGACTTGTGAGTCCTAGTAGGGTCAATTGAGTTGAGGGCGTCCTCTTCCTTTCCAGTAGGCATGCAGCTTTCTAGCGTAACTGTGGGCAATAATAAAAGCCAACCATAATCAATCAACACTCTTGCTCGCAATACTCTTTAAAAACCAACCTACTTGCTTGAATACTTTTGCTTGCTTAGGCCAAACCTTGGAGGATCCCATTGAGCATTTAACCAGGTGCATGTCTGCTACCTTCTGGTCGGGCCCACATAAGCCACACTGAATCCAGTTTTGTCCACCAAGGGCATGCCATATGCACTAATTTGGTTAGGACCCACACATCTGACAGTTGTTACAACAAGTGACACTCTGTGTACGAAGCATCAGTTATAGCCTCAACAAACTGTATGTACAAAATGTCTTTGCAAGTACTGAGCAAGAGCAGCGTGCAATCAACAGGCAAGTATTGAGTATTGGAATTCACTATGTGTGAATGCAACAAACAGCAAGCGTGTGAATAGCATCTAGTATTTGACATTCCAATATACAGCAAGTGGCACATAATGAAGTCTCAACAAGCACCTATCAATAAGTATTTAAAACCCTTGCAAGCAGCAGTAGATTGCACAATAGCAACGGTCTGGGATGCACTCACAATCAAGACCTCCTAGCAAACTCTATCCACTAAACTGATAGGTTTAGCCCCTTGCACTCATCTCCCTCCATCCTTTATCTTTTGGCATTCCTATGGTAGCTAACCTCGAAACCAGGGGCATCTATTTAACCTAGTATCCCCTGACTTGTCCTTCATTCTTTTCCTTAACATCATTAGCCTCTCAATACTAGGGGCATGTCAGTTGCTTCGTGGTGTCATTCTCTTTGATGTCAGGGGCATGTCAGTTATTCTATGGCATCGCTGTCTTTGGCATTAGGGGCTTGTCAACTATCCTCTGGTGCTATCCATCCTCTTCCTTTTGTCGTCAGGTCCATTAACCTATCATATTGCTCTATTTGGTCATTAGGTCTGTTAACCTATCATGTTGTTTGGTTGTCGGTTCATTAACTTGTCATATTGCTCTCTTTGCTTGTTAGACCTATTAACCTGACATATTACTCTGTTTGGTCATTAGGTCTGTTAACCTGTCATGTTGTTTGGTCGTTAGGTCCATTAACCTATCATATTGCTCTATTTATTCGACAAGCCTGTTAACCTGTCATATTGCTCAGTTTGGTCGTTAGGTATGTTAACCTGTCATGTTGTTTGGTCGTCAAGTCCGTTGACCTATCATATTGTTCTGTTTGGTTGTCAGGTCTGTTAACCTATCATGTTGTTTGGTCATCAGGTCTGTTAACCTGTCATGTTGTTTAGTCGTCAGGTCTGTTAACCTATCATATTGCTTTGCTTAGTCGTCAGGTTCGTTAACATGTCATATTGCTTGGTTTGTTCGTCAGGTCTGTTAACCTATCATGTTGTTTGGTCGTCAGGTCTGTTAACCTATCACATTACTTTGTTTGGTCATCAGGTCTGTTAATCAAGATGGCACCACTAATCGAGATGTTGGGTGTGATCCTGTAAGCACCCCAATATGCTTGCAAATAGGCCAAACCCAACAACCATTCCTCACTCCAACAGTCACCATGCAGGCGCACTTATCTAGCGCACCTGTCTGGCGCACCTTATTGGCTCACCATACAAAACCCTAACTGGGCTCTAAAAAGCCTAAATACAAAACAAAACCCTAAAATACCAATAAACCCTAAGACCGAGGTTAAACCCTAATCCAAACATTAAACCCTAGGTTAGGACCTAAATTAAATTCAAAACCATAATCCAAACCTTAAAACCTAGGTCAAATCGTACGATAAACCCCAAACCCTAAAGTCAAACCTCAACCACCTAACTAACTTCCCCTATATCCTAACTAATCTAACAAACTCAACTACTTCCCACTTCTCTCCAACAAACATAACTACTTCCCACCTCTCTCCAAAACAAACATAACTACTTCCCACTTCTCTCCTACAAACATAACTACTTCCCACTTCTCTCCAACAAACATAACTACTTCCCATCTCTCTCCAACAAACATAACTACTTCCCACATCTCTCCAACAAACATAACTACTTCCCACTTCTCTCCAACAAACATAACCACGTTCCACTCTAGCAATAACAACCAGCCAAGCCTATAAATAGCCCCATTTGCAAGTAGAAAGGGACTTTGGGGGGGCATTTTTGCAAAAATTGAGAGAGGAGAGCTCTCCAAGCCTTCTTCCTCCCAACCAGAGCTACCAGAGAGTTCCTAGAAGAGAGAGGATGCTCGTGGAGGTGAGAAATCAGAGGTTCCAGCCATCTCCGGTGAGTTCCGACAAGCTCCAACCATCCAAGCACACTGCCAGACCAGGTACACACCCTACTGACCTCAATTTATGTTAAAAATGCTTTCCTAGGTCTTCCTTTATTCCCTTTGATCGATTCCAATCAAGCCAGAGGCCTTCTCTGGCTGGAATCGAGCTTCCAGGCCTCGCCGTCGCCGTTTTTCGGCGACTTAGGTGGGGGTGGTGATCCGGGACTTGACCCTGGTCCTAGAACCTTGGATTCTCCTCCCTAGACCTCCCTCTTGCTTCTCCCCACTTCAAATCCCCGTTCCAATCGCTGTGGAGGCCTCCTCTAGAAGATCGCCAGAGTTGCTCCAGATCGTCGTCGCTGGGGAAGAAGACTGAAACCGGAGAAGAGATGTGAGCCTCCAGCCTTGCAATGCCGCTCCGACCCCCAGGGAACGATCTCCGATGCTCCACCAACACTCCTGAGGTTCTAGGATCACGGTTGAGGCCTTGGATCACCCTGGCAACCTCGCTCACCGGAGAAGACGACAACGACGATCGGCGGAACCCACCTTGCGCGAACTCCATCCTTTTGACCTCTAAAGGAAGGCAAATGAACCTCGCCGCTCTCCCGTGACTCCTGGACTCCAGAGACGCCGCGCTGTGACCTCCAGTAGCCCCCTTCTTCTCCGGTGCCTTCGCCGGAGTGCCCCAACGACAAGGGAGGTGGGAGGCCAATTCTCGCCGTTGAGTCCCTGATCCAAACCGTAGGATTTCTTTCTCTCCTCCTCTTCTTGCTTCCCGTGGGGTCTGATCCTAGATCAGGCCATGGGATAGCCTCTCAGTGTCTCTCCGGTGGTCGTTGACGGCGAGGGTCCGTCGTCGGCAGCCGCCGTTTCTTTTTTCTCTTTTAAAGAATAAAAATAAATTTTCTTTGAATTAATCTCTAAAAATTTTGTTTTGTTACATTTAGGTCCTTCTGTTCTTACAAGTAGGTCCTTTCTCTTACAGTTAGGTCCCTGTACATTTTTCTTTAAATTGTTTGAATAAGGTTTTAACTGAAAATATCGCAATGTGCCCCTTGAGTTTTCCTAATAGTATTTTCCAGGCTTAAAAATTTGATAGAAGCCCCTAGAGTTTCTTTTCATGCATTTTAATCCAACTCTTTTGCATAAAGAACCCTGAACTTCTCTAAAACTCTTCTGAATGCATGTTTCTCACGTTAAGTTGCATTTTAGTCCCTAAACTTTACAGATTTCACACTGAATGTAGGTTTTCTAGGGTAAAATTACTGAATTGTCCCTGAAACTTTCTGTTTTCAAACATGGATTCTTTTCTTGCATATTTTACCCTGAATTTCCACATAATTGCATTAAATACATATTTTGATGGCAGAATTGTTGACCCCTAGGAATCTTCAATTCGACCAAAAATGCACAAATTTGCACATTTGACCCCAGATTTCTTCTAAATTATATGAAATGTGTTTTTCTAGGTATTTTTGATGATTTAGCTTCAGAATTTGGGTTTTTTGCACAAAGGCCCCTAGGATTTGCATTTTTACACTCTCACATGCATTTTGCATGTTTTGATGTACTTTTCATGCAAATTTTCTCGCATTTTCTTCCTTACATTATGTACGCATTTCTAGCTCGTTTCAAATTAGATTTTCTCATCGTTTCCCAGATTTTCTCCCGGTTTTCGTGTTTTTTGACTTGATTTGCCTTTCCATCACCCGAGGGTGTACATTAAAAGGCTTAACAAAGCCAACATTGTCCCAAAAGTGGATTATTTTCCCCAATTTGATTTTCTCGGATTTCTTCAAATTTCCGTTGATTTGTGTGATGCTTTTCGAGAGTTTTCTCGATTTTCCTCATCGCCCACGGGCGTACAGTAAAGCGGCATTCTCAATGCCTACATTTGTCCCTCAGATTAACTTTTTCCTTTATTTCATTTCTTTGATTTGACATTTTTTTCTAGTCATCTTTAGCATGAGCATTTTGAATAGGCAAGCACACACCCATTAGACCATTAGCAAGTAGGAAGCCTAGAAAGATCGAGTTCCTCGGGCACATGGGGGAGCCAAACCCCTTCTCCATGCGTAATAAGAATCCTTACCCTTTCTCTGACCCGCATTGATTTGTGCATTTCATCCATTAGGCACGAAGCATACATGTTTTCATCATCTTGTTTGCTACTTTGTTTTCTTGTGTGTTTGGTTTTCCTCGTCTTTCCATTAAAAGACTAGATGGCGACTCCTTTCTTTATCCTTTCCCATCCTTCCTTGGTGTTTCTAAGTCTAGTCTTCTTCTCAAGATTCACCATCTTCACCGTGACAGTATCGGGACTGCTTGAGTGCTTCCATGCACCCGGTAAAGGAGAGTCGTGCAGGGTTCCACCGGCATGGTCACAAATCCCAATTGTTTTCTTTGACTAGTTGTTTCCTAGTTCATGTGAACTATTCTTCGGAATCTAGTAGTGGCACTTCCAAGATAGTGATACAGTGAAGAAGTCCACTAGGAAAGAGGAATAGCTCGAGTTGATTTGGATCTAGTTTCCTAAGAGTTACTGATTAACCTATAATTCATGCATATTTTATTCTCATATTTGTCTATTTTGTATGTAAATAATATTACCCGAGGTGCTTTGTACAAATTTTGCAGAACTTGAGGACTTAGAAAGAATCTACAAAAAATAAGGGAGAGAAGAATAATTGTGCCAGAAAAGAGAAATTTTTGTATAGAAAATTCTAGAGCTATGTCAAGAGGTCAAACACATATTTTCCATGTGCTTAAATACTAGCAAAATATCAGTCAAGCTGTGGAAAAAGTCAAAGAAGATCCTAGATTACATGGACACCTCCCAGGCACTCAGATGCAAATCCGACGCCTTTCAAGCACTTGCACCAGATATTTTTGACATGGTCTTCTTTGGATAAGATTCTCAATTGTAAATATATTGTATTCAAAATTCAAGATTAAATTTTGTATTCATATTTGTCTGTGACATATGCAAGTCCTTGTAAGCCTATAAAAGGACCCCTTATGTAGATCTATGGATCACCAAGCAAGGAAGGAAGGAAGGAAGCAAGGTTTTAGACTCTCTTTCTTTTCTTCTATTTTGGGAGATCCTGAAGATCATCAGTGTAATCTCATGTTCCCTTCAATAAAAAGTTTTTTTATTTAATTATGTCTTCTATTTCTTCTCTCCCCTTCTTTTATTTTATTGTTTTACGTAATCATGTGTGACTAATTTTCTAGATCTAGGATTGAGATGAAGTTCATGTACTATTATATGTTATGATTAAATTATTCTATGTTTTCTCTTTACGCTTAATGCTATGGATATGTGGGTTGGCTGTATATTACATAGATCATTCAATGAATCGAAAAGCTTTGATAGATTAACATTGATTTCATCTTTTTAGTTTATGCTTAGGGAAGATTTAATTGAGGGTTGTATATATAATATCAATTCCATCATATGTCATTTGATTTAATTTGATTTTTGTATTTTTATTCCTTGACTTGATAGTCTATGGTGCATTGCATATAGATTATGTTTGTTAAGATAAGAATCATTGAATTAAATTATTTAGATCAATTGGGAAACATAGAGTGGATTTAATCGTGCATTTATATTTACATGAATGGATTCAAAAATCCTAGTTCTTCATTTATTGTGAATTTTTCTTAAGTGTTTAGTCCTTAGTCATCATCTCTCTCATTTTTTCATCTCAATAATTGATAATAAATCTCTGTTCTTGAACACTTTTCTCTGTGGGATCTACCCGTATTTGCCACGTACTACGTAGTACGCCATGCACTTGCGGTAATTAAATAAGACACATCAGTTACTTTGAGTCAAAGACTCATCCAAGCTTGACTCCCATGTGGTCCTTACCATAGATTGTAGTTGCTTCGTTGGAAGTAGTCTCTAGTGGCCTTGGACTCTGGTTTTGCAGGAGCATTGACGTGAGTTTCATAGTTGATCGGTGATCTACCTGTGTTTAAGTTGTCTCACATCTAGGCTTGCAATGTTGCCATAATAGTAGGTCATGATGAATTTCATCATCTTTTCCTTGGGCTGGGATGAGTTCCCATAGCAGTGAGGTGACGTGGTAACTTGTAGTTCTCATTGGTTGAAGAATCACAAGTGGAGCAATTCAACTCATGCTTTTTGTGTTGGCCACAGTAAGGATTGTGCTCTAGATCCAGTAGAGTGTTGGTCTAGGAAGCAATTCTTGGTGGTAGATAGTGCTTGGGTTCATCGATCTGTTAGTGTACACCAGATCTGTGGAGAGTTTTGTTGTGCCTTAGTAGCTAGATTTTCTCCTGTGCCTTGGGATGATTGAGGTTTTCCAAGGTGAAGAGAGGTGTTACTGAACACGTAGTATCGAGTTCAAGGGAGGTTTTGGTCAGGTTGTGCATCAGAGCAGCATAGAGGATGCTGGTGGGAACTGGTTGAACCTGGTCATCCCTGTGTTTTACGTGTCTACTAGAGAAGTTCATGATGCTTTGGGACTTTGGGAGACATTGCTTGGAGCCCACTGTTAGAGGTCTCGTGTCCTTAAGGGACCACTTTTCGAGGATATGTTGGTGTTTGAACTCAAAGAGAGCTGAGTCCCCAATGTCACTCTGGACTTAAGTGGGTCTAAATGGTTGTGGGGAGCATAGATTTCTCCTATAAGTCGTGACTTTTAGGTGGCACCATTATGCTAATTATTTGGGGTCGTGTGTTTAAACATTTGAATTTGGTACCCTTGGTTTTTCACCTTGAGAATTTCAAGAATGAAATTCCTTTAAGGGAGTTAGGATGTAACGACCCAATTTCCTAGGCAGTATTCAGGTCAGATATTTAAACTAGAATCTGGATGTGTTGGACGCTGAATTTTCTGCATGTAATGTTAAACGTAGCTTCTCTAGTGTTCTACGCCTGAGTCGGTGCAATATGGAACTCTAGGGTGTTGGATGTAGGGTATGGCATGCTTAATGTTAGACACAAGAAAGGCTGCATTCAACAGTTATGACTCAAGTTGTTAAACGCTAGCATGCATGCATTCAACGTTGGATGCATGGTTAGCCATGTACAATGCATTGAGTTTTGCTACTACCTATATAAGTGGCTGCTGGTGGCTTTCTCAGGAAGAATTCTTCCCTTCTTCCTCTCCTCTAGCCCTGGCCTGCATGTGGGTGCCTTCCAGTGGTGATCGAGTGCTTGAGAGCTCGGGGAAGAGAGAGAGAGAGAGGTATGTATGGGCCTTGGTACTCCTCCCTCCTCTTCTTCATTCTTCTCCTTCTTTTTCTCTTGGTTGCACCCACTGATTTTGAGGTTTTGCTGCTGCATGGGTTGTTTCGGAGGTGTTGGATGGCCAGAGGGTGTTCATGGCATGGCCGAGAGCACTTGGGGAGCTCCGGATCACTATGTTGGCTCGCCTCGAGGGTGCAAGGTACACACCCACATAGGAGTCTTTTAATTGTTTATGGGTAGTTATTTTCTATGCATGGTTGTTTTCCCCATTCCTCTGCGATGTTGGCATGAGTTTTGGGTTGACTTGGCGTGCCTGTAAGGGAGGTTCTAGTTGAACCTCTTGATGTAGGGTGTTGAACGCACACCTTAAAGCATCCAACGTTGGGCATGGGTTGAGCCACGTCTAACGCCCTAGCATTGAATTTGCATAGTTTTCCTTTGAAAGGGGTGTTGTTTTGGATTAAGAGTCGCATGTTATAATTAATGTGTGTTTCCTAGTTCCATTTTGGTCTCCTAGCTAATTGGGATAAATGCAAGCTAGTGGTTGGGAATTTAATTAAGAATCGGTGCTTTGGGTTGTAAGATGCAACCCTGGCTATGTCTAACGTTAGACGTAGGGCTAGCCACGTCTTACACCCCAGTGGTAATATAGAATGCATGCTTAAGTAGAACGAATTCAAATGGCTTAGGGAATTTACTAATGTGGTTTATGTAGTGTAGATAATGATATTTAGTCAAGTCTTAATCCCCATGATAACATAATTAGGGTTTTGGAATATTTAGAGTAGCATTTGATTAAGGTTAGCCTTCTAGGCCATTAGATGCACACTGCGCTGTGTAGACACAGCACAATGTGTGTTTTTAGTGATTTTCCTGGTTTAATTGATTGATGGTGAATATAAATGATTAGGGAAATCAGTAGAGTTGATTTAAGGATTACCTAAAATAAATTAGTAAGATCCCACTATGTTGAAAATAAAATAATGACTATATGATTTAGAAATACTAAGACTTTCCTCTAAATGGCTTAGATCGACATTAGAGTTCACATTTAACGCTAAGATTGGAGTTGGGGTATGATTTGGCATGTTGTGGTGAATTAGATATTCAGTGGCACGATTGAGGTGTTTGACATTGAGCTAGCTATGGTTTATGTGAGACACAAGTCAATAAGTGTCAGACACTTTGGCACCAGAACTTAGTGTTCTAAGTGCGCTTGGTGTGGTTTTCTAGGCCTGATAGAAGAGCTATTAAGGTTGTGTTTTGAGTGTAGTTTCTGATTCATGGTTTTTATGTTGTTTTGATTATGGCACCTTTGAGGTGCTTTTATGGTGTGATATTAAATGGTTTTCGAAACGGTTTTCCAAAAAGGGTTTTTGAAAAAAATAGAAGTGCATGATTTTACAAAGGATTTAGAGAGAGTTTTTTGTAGTTTTCTACTTGTGATTGAGACCAAGAGGCTGAGGTAAGTGCTTGTCAGATCCTAAAGTATGACACTCCTTGATCATCGTGCACGAGGCCAAGGTTGAGGTCTACAAGTCGAGGTGCTATCCAAATAGGTGTTGTCCTAGGTGTCGAAGACCTAAGTTACTGTCTGTACCTAGAGGTATCACAGCTGTAAACTCGGAAGGTATGAGGCTCCTGCGTTGTGTAGCTGGATGTGATACCGTGGTTGTTACAGGTACCAAGGTGTTGTGAGACCAAGAGACAGATGCTCCCAACCAACTTTTAGGGACGATTGATAGCCCTACGGTCGTGAGTTGCTTGCTAGGTTGAAGTCCATGTGGTTTTGGTGGGTATTGACTGTGCCTGGAAGGTTAAAGCCTTTAGGGGTTCAAGCACTGTGTAGGGCGTTGAAAGGGCATATCCTATGGCTTGTCTTGAGAGAGAGGACGGCTTGCTCGATAGGGGTGAGTGGGCTTTCCTGGTGAGTGGTTTGAGGCTCCTTCAGGTAGAAGGATGCCAACACGGGTAGACTCCTTCACAAGGTGGTTGTTAGTAGCAGTGCAGATGTTAGGGTTGCCCCTGGTAGTCTACTTGTTGCCAATGTTGGTTGCTTGGCACCAGGCAACTTGACATATTGTTGTTTGCTTGTGTTTGTGGTGTTGCATTTATGTGGTGAGGTGCTTTGTGCTGAGTTGTAACATCTGTGCCTGGAATTTTCCATTTTATATAAACCATGGATTTCTTGTAATTATTGTATATGGTTTATTAATGGTTAATTCAGTTTGAGTT
>JAMKQA010007714.1:0-12317 GCA_024699735.1 Posidonia australis | reverse complement strand
CTTGGAGGTAATAAACACCTAGGCTGGGGGATGGCTGCTCTCTTACTTTTTGATGTAAAAGGGGTGGCTAGTCCCTTTGAACATATGGGCTTGGTAGGCGTATGCTTCAACTCCTCTCCAAGTTATGTGATAGGGATAGAGTCGTCCTACATGCCTTTCTCATTGGAGCCAACTTCTGTCTGCAACTTCTATCTTCTTATTACTTTTGTGCTCCGAAGTCTATGTTTTTTTTTATTGGCTCGCACTCTCACTTATGCCCTAACATTTTTACTCCCTCTGGAGGTGTAGGTCCCTTGAGAATTTGTACATTTCACCCATTTTCCCATGGATAGTCACTCCCTAACTGCCTAGGTCACACAGGTAGTAACAAGTAAGGAGGATCAAACTCTTCCCTAGCAGGCAGGCTTCCGATTTTCCTCATCGAGCAATGGTTATGCGAGTGTTTCATACAAAAATGATTACAATGAAAAGAAAGTACAATGCATATGATGCGATTTTAGGTGATGTCTGGATGTCGTAATTTAGAATAAAGATGCATGGCCTACAATGGAATGCTTTGCAAGGCTTGGGAGTGGCCGATGATCATTGGTAGTACTTTCAGTTAGGAGATGCTGACGGGTGACGACCATTGGTCCAGTGAAGGCTTTCTTCGATTTGGGGGACCATAGTTGAAGCTCGGGCCTTGTGATTCTGGCTGCAGTGGTGAGACAATTGTTTTGCCCTCCTTGATTTTGCCGTGCTCTGTAAAATCATCTGCGAGCACCTCCGATTGTGCTTGGAATAAAAATGCCCAGATCTCCAAGTTGTTCAGGCTCTCTGTGTTTGCTTTCGGTGCAAGATCTGGTACTACTGTTGCCTGATGCGTTGCAGACGGTTCTGAGTGACCGTTCTCAGGAAAAATTCTTCTGAAAACTATTGGTGATTATGATATTGAGGCTATGGGCAAACTCTGGTTTGGATTCAATACACCTGCATTGGTAAGTTAGTTAAATCATGGAAAATGATCATCTTTAGGGACTTACCGAAGCATCGGGATCTGCTGGTTCTGATGCCCGTATCCTGATTCTTCGTGCGCTCTCCGTTCTTCCGCCTTGATCGGCTCGGCAGTTCCTTAGCCGTATCGCCCAAGGGGTTTCTTTCTCGTATCCCCAGTTGCGACACAAGTTCTTGACCACCAGACAAGGGACAAGGGTTGTTGTGAACGGCCAAGTGGCTGACAGACTCAAGAGCGGGAATGAGATTAAATGGCTCACATCGGTCAACACGACACAGAATTCCAAAGAGCTAGAGCGGAGACTACCTTGACGGTAGGACGAGTCAAACTAAAGACTCCTAGGAATCATCAAGGAAGGATAAATACAACTGGCATAAAAAATAGTAGGACGAATAAAAGATCGGATAGAATCAACTACAAAAAATGGAATTGACTCTCGAGGGGCCTGCTGCTCTCGGGTCTGAATGTTGAGGTAATGGCTAGCTAGCTATGCTGGTTTGTGCTGGTGGCGCTTGTGTGGCTGCTGATGCGGGCGTGGGGCCTACCGCCTGCGTGCTAATCACAATGACCTTTTGGTCAATCAAGTCCTGGATTGCGTTCCTTAGTGTCAGGCAATTATCCGTCGAGTGACCTACGACCCGATGGAAATTGCAGAACGCATTCGTGTTATACCAAGCAGGAAGCGGACTAGGCGGCGGGCACAACTCAGGTAGCCTCAGGAGGGATGCGACTTTAGGGAATACCATACTCATTGGTTCCACTAAAGGGGTATTGTGGCGCTTGTCACGGCGTTGCCGCCTTAGCTGCGGATGTGCCAATGGCGGGCGCATCACCACCTGTAGGGGAGTATAAACTGGTGTGGCAGTGGGAGTGATGTGTGATGCATGAGGTGCTCTAAGTGTAGGCGTGGGTGCATAAACTACTTGATGCTGAGGGGGCGGATGGACATTTGCTGGTGCAGCAGGGGATCTAATGTAAGAAACTGTATCCTTGGAGGGATCCCACCTCCGAGGTGGATTGGCACCATGGTTGTTGTTGCTACTGCTGGCACCATTATATGAGGAAGTGGCTTGCTTGGCAAATGCAGAGAGCATTGGAAAACTGCCGGCCCTCAGTGAGCTCTCGACACGGGCGCTCGCCCGAAGTAATGCAGAAAAAGTAGTGATTGGTTGAATGCTAAGTAGAGCCCCGACTGTTGGTTGTGCTCCTCGAATCACGATCTCGATAGACTCCTCATCGGAGGGCCTATCTTTGACCTGCGAAGCCAAGGAGCGCCATCATCCAACATACTCCCCAAATGTTTCTTGGGGTCTCTGCTTGATTGCGACTAAGTCCTCTCGCTTTGGGATTAAGTCGAGATTGAAGGAATACTGTTCCAGGAACGCCTGCGTAAGGTCATCCCAAGTCTTGATGGTGGCCATGTTGAGGGAAGTGAACCACTTCAACGTGGGCCTCGTGAGACTCTTATGGAACAGGCGGATTAACAACCTTTCGTCAGCCTGGAGTTGAGCACGGTCTCCACAATAGGCTTTAAGGTGGAAAATTGGGCATCCCCTACCATTGTATTTGTCGAATTTTGGGATTTGGAAATTTGGGGGGAGAGTCGCCTCTGGGAAATAATAGAGGTCCCAGAATTGGTAGGGCCGACGGTCCCCGCCTTGCACTTGCCGAAGAGTGCGCTCCAGGTTGTTTACTCTCGCGAGGAGAGCATCCGGAGCTACTACAGCTGTGGATTGCGCAGCAGAGGCGGGTGCCGCGTACACTGTATGGGTCGCCCCTAAGGGCTCCTCCAGATCCACCATTCAACTGTCTAATGCCACGGTAGGATGGGCAGTGTACCCGTGAATGGGTGCAGTGTGCTGTGGGACAAAAGATGAACCTTGTGTGTGGTACAAGGGTGAGGATAGTGCAGGGGTTGTGCGCCAGCTTGGTGCACTAGGTAGGTGCGCCAGATAGGTGCGCCAACCTTGTGCTCCAGCTAGGTGCGCTACTTCTGTGCTCCTTCTTGGTGAGCTAGCTAAATGCTCTACATTGGTGGTCTACCTTAGTGCTCTCCCCTATCTGTCTGGATTTCTTATTGGGCTGCAGGCCTGTTGCAAGCTTAGGGTTGGTTTGGCTAATGGGATTAGGTTTGCCACATCTAAAGCAACATCTGGAAAGCTTATCTATGAGTCACCTCAAAATCGAGGTGTCTACAACTGCCCTCTCTCGTCTTGGAGTTGGGCACAGGGGCCTTGCCACGGTTGCGGCCTCGACGAGACATCTTCCTGCCAGCACAACAAGAACACAACAACTAAAATTCAGGTGCAAGACTCTCTATTGTGCAATCATAGGGAGTCACTAGACCGAACATCACAAAACTGGTGCACTAGGTGTAACCTTAGCTCTGATATCACTCTATAACGCCCCGATCCTGGGCATGCTACCAAGATCACAGTATTATAAGCAAAATTACACTAATTACAATAATAATTAAATAATTGTAACTAAGACTGAGCTCCTACTCTAGCACCAGAACTCGACTGCACCCGACCTGTACTTGAAAGTCAACCAAAGCACGTGTGAGTGACATTTAAGTCACCCAGTACGCATTCCAAACACACAAACCACAAAAACCGAAAAAACTACTAAAAACACAGCTTTTAATTTACAAAATATGGGTTTCTTTTGAAAATCCATCTTTAAAACATTAACCTCTTTTTCTTTGAAATCGCTTGGGACTCTGCAAAATTATACTCTTTTCAAAACCCACATTTCCTTTTCTTCTTAAAATATTTGGAAATTCGTTTTCAAAACCATATTCTTTTCCAAAACTCATCATTTCTTTTCAATGTTTGGGATTTCTTCCCAAAACCAAAACCATTTCCATTTCTTGAGAAAACCACCTTCTTATTTAATTCTAGGATTTTCAGGCCAATCGCAGGTCCAATCCTAGTTAAACCATCTCTTTCCATTCTCACAAAACCTCACACACTTTTCTTAATTACTTTCCACTTTTCTTGTTGATGTTACCTTGATCAGGGGTAACGAGGCACACAAGCAATAGGTGACGACACCATTTCCCTTACCTTCCTACACTACCGTGGTGAAGTTCCTCGTGTGGGAGGACATCGCCTTGGTCCACTGGCCTCAATTTCTTTTCATATGTACGGGGATACGTCTTTATCTGACGTCCCATCGGTGACCCGAACACCTGACGCACATACCAGGCTCATCCTACACTGTCTCAAGCTTGGTGACCATGGTCGTATCTGATAATTGATATATTATCAATTTGTCGACACCAACCCCCATGATCCCATTCTGATAACCACGGTTGTATCTGACAATTGGTTTCTTTGGAGTGTCATTCTCCCACCATATTGCCGACAACAAACCCCATGATTTCACAACACATTATTAGTGTTTATTTTAAAACTCTTAAATTTTCCTTTCAAAACCATTTCCATTTCATTCTTTCCATTGTAGGAATCTTCTCCCATGCAACACATGACCCTCTTCCGGGGACCTAATTCAATTCATGAAAAACCATACTTTTAAAATTATAAATTGGGTCTCATGCCCAAAATTACTCAAAACCATACATTTAATCATTTTTTATTCATTGTAAGGGCTTTAACCAAAACCATTTCAAAATACACTTATTTGGATTCCATATTCCTCCATGACATTTACATGGGGAAAAACCCATAAACACATGCTCATTATTTGTTTAAAACTATTAAATCTCCATATTTCTATTCACATTCATATATCAAGGCTAGGGTAAAATCGGTAGATTGAAAATCAGGTTCGGTATACCGAAAATTCCTAGTTCGGTATACTGAACATTTTCGATATACTGAAACTCCTTGCTTTGGTCGATCGAGTGATTTCAGCCTACCAAATCCAGGTATCTTGGATTAATCTGATAGAAATTTGGTATGTCAAAACCAGTTCGGCATGCCGAATTGCCTGTGTTCAGAACACCATTCCCGCTTGCGAACCCATCGTTCGTCTGAAATGGGAGTCTCTGGTGGACCCCTCAAACATATACCATAAAATACAAATAAATCATGGATTGTAGACCCTTGAGTCTACTTCAAAACCCCCCCAAACCATACACAAATCCGTTCACCATGTAACCCATGCAAAAAGCATAAAGGGGTGAAACTCGATTTTGGTTACTATAGCTTACATCCCTAAATCTCACATATATCCACCAATTTTCATCCTAACTGCATGATATCTACATATTCATGTTATCCATTACATTCTCATCCATCCTACTATTTTTATACGATTTTACCTGCATTTATTCTCATTTTTCATGCATTTAACATGTTAAGCTTAAAACGTGGAAACAAGAGAGGAAGAGGGTCGTGTACCTTAGGTGGCACTTCGACGACCTCCCCCGCACTTCGGCGAATCTCTTCTCTCCCTAGCGAAGCTTTCTCCACCAGCGAACCACGTGAACAGGGCACTCCTCGTTCGACTCACGCACCACTCCTCTCCTTCTTTCTCTCTCGGTTCCGGCTCCTCACCTACTCGCCTCTGCCCCTCTTTATCTCCTCCCCCTCCCCACAACGCACCGGCTACCCATCTCATCTCCCTCATGTCGTAGGGGATGGGGAGGCACGGGCGTTCCTATGGTGGCACGGGTCAGAGGAAAGAAGGAGAAAGAAGACGAAGATGGTGAGGGCTCGTGAGGGAAAAGAGAGAAAAAGAAAGAAAGAAAAGAGAAAAGGATGGACACACAAATTGAGACAACTATGCATCCTCAAATCGGACTCTACATTGGTCCCACAACACAAACAGGTGCACATAAAGCCAATCAAACCCTCACACTCAAAGGAAACAACAGATTATCCATTAATAAACCTTTTTTACAATATAACAATCAATTACATGGTTTACAATTAAAATGAATAATCTGGCCCAGGTGTCACACTTCTTACCACAAACCATTATTACCATAACTAGAACTATATCTTGAATCCTAGCCCAAGCCGTACCCGTTACCATAGCCTCCACCACCACCGTCGCCACTGCCATTGCCATCGCCACTGCCTTTGCCATCATCAGAGTCATATCTAGACCCATATCCATAGCCTTGTCCATAGCCATTGCCACAATATGGATTATTGTTATAGAGAAGTTTTCTGGTGTATTCCAACTGTGGCATCCTAGCAGCAAAGCCCACACTCACACATAGATGTATTTATAGGGCTTGCATGCATGTATGAATTTCATGGCTCCATTACATATTTAACCATTACCATAAATCTTTCTGAATGAATTTGATATATTATTGTTTATATTATATAATATAAATAAATAAAAGATATGTTAGAGTGTTTCTAGGAAATTTTTAACTACTATATTTCCGGTGCATATGCAGTATTTGCTAAATGAATTCTAAAGCACAAAATACTTGGTATAGGGACAAGATGTTGGCTGTTGCATTTCCAATTCGATGTAACTTTGACAATAGTTCATTTCGATATAGAGCTCCTTTATGGAATATATTCAGGATACCTATGTTTTTATATCTTAATTAACTTGAGGTAAGTTTATATCCAAAGTTCAAATATCCTTTTTGGATGATATAATACCACTATATTTGACATGAGGTTTTTTTAAATAGTAGTCAATTGTTTACACTAGGATTTGAACCATAATGGGAATTATAAAACTACAATGTCTTGTCCAACTCAACTATTTGAGCTTTATTTTTAAAAATAGTAGTTAGTTGTTGAAATTAGAATTTGAACCTTGGTAGGGATTATGGAACCACGATGTCTTAATTAATTCAACTACTTGAGTTTGTTGAGTTGGATATGTTTCAACGTGGAATTCGACATAGACTTCATAAATTCATAATTTATAATCTTTGTGAAAGAACTTTGTAACATATTCATTAATAGTAGTATTTGTCGACGAAAGGAATACACTTATTCTCAACTCAAATAATTAACGCCAGCTGTTATTCCTTTGAGATGCATGATTGAAATCAAAATTGAGCTAAAACGGTAATAGTGAACTTTGAATCCTATAGAAGAACATGTGTTGTCAAGTTGAGTGTAATAGTGAACTTTGAATACTTCAGCATCCACTATGCCTTGTTCTTAGCATCATAAGAGAATCACTTGTGCAACTTTGATCATTGGCATAAGTTAATATTAGTTCAACCTTATAATGCTTCCATCCACACAATAGAGACAGGGACAAGGATTAGGGAAGTACTCTTTTCTATTGCACTTACTCACAAGTTCAATACAAGAATAGCCAAAGCACTACTCGAATGCCTCACTTGCACTTCGATTGCTTCCTCTTTTGTTTGCTCTACTACTTGCTCTATTCCGCCATTATGTATGTGTATATATACATATGTGCACATGCTCACATAGCTTGTGCCATCAAGTCAAGACTTGCTTCCCGACCTTGACTCCACTTAAAGCCCAGTTGTTGCCTCCCTATGCGTGCAACTCCTTAATGTTGCTTGACCATAATGTAGCAGTTGACCAACATACGTATCTGGACTACACCACTATCTCGTAGCGCTTGGCCACATATCACCATGCTTGCGTAGCACTCTTGTTGAGTGTAAGTGCTTGGTCAACTTATGCATAACTCGCCACAATAAATGCTCGTGCTCTACCCGTGCCTACGCTTGCTCGTGCCACTTTGCACTAGCTGTTTTGCAATGGCTGCTAACCATACACTATTTAAGTAGTGTGTGCCACCACACTTGTGAAACAATGCCATCCTTTTGCTCAACGCAATATGATTAGGTTGTGCTTCACACCTCGTATGAATGCCTTAGACATCTTTCCAAGGTTCGCACCTTTGTTATGACACTTTAGCGGTCAAAGTACTTCATGTACTAATTTTCGGATGGCTTAACAGTGAGGAGAGGGTGTGACAAACCCTCCCCCACCTAATCCTTGAATTGCCACTATGAAGTGCCCTTTTCCTTAGTAGCTGCTCCTAAAGGTTGACCCATGCATTTGACAAGGAAGTACATTCTCTTGTTCTTCCTGTTGCCCCCTACAATGAGGCAATCATGAATTGCCTCTCTTCAATGTGATAGAGTGTTGAGTCAAAGAGGATTGACATGACACTCCGTCATCTATGCCTCCTCTTTCTCGCTCACATCCTTGACAAAGGCAAAGTGCTTCTTCCTCTTGAGACAATCACACATATGGTGCGGCCCCTTGCATATGTAACTACCCACATCACATGCTCCTTGTTTAGCATTCCTCCATTGAACACCATCAGTGTCAACCTTCTCATACTAAACCTTCGCCTTGCCCTTCTACTCTAAAAGCACCATGTCTCGCTCCATTATGGGAGAGGCTGTGAAGTCCACCAATGCCACTACCGCCATGAGCATGGCCGACAAGTCACACCTTGCCATTGTAGCTCCACTTGTGTCTAGTTCTGGAGACCACTAAAGAAATTGTACAACTGATTTTTTTCAACCATGTCATTGATCTCTAGCATGAATGAGTGAAATGCCTTAACTTGTTCGCACACACTCTCGGTTTGTTTCAAATTGTGCATCACATCACGTGTCATCCACGTAGTGTTGGTGGGAAGGAACTCTTGATGCAGTGTTGCTGGGAAGGAAGTATTAATGCACTTACGCATGAGCTTACATAGCTTGCGCCATCAAGTCAAGACATGATTCCCGGCCATAACCCCACTTAAAGCCTAATCGTTTCCTCCCATGCGTGTGTAGGTCCTTAATGCTACTTGACCATAACGCAATAGTTGACCAACATATGTATCTGGGTTGCGCCATTGTCTCACAATGCCTAGTCGCATATCACCGTGCTTGCACGTCACTCTCCCTGAGTGTAAGTGCTTGGTCAACCTACTTATGACCTGCCATAGTCAATGCTCGTGCATGACCCATGCAATCAAGACCCTTGTAGGACTCAAGCATTAATCAAAGCTTGCACATGACATGCCTTGGTTAATGTTCATGTGCGGTCTACTTGGTCAATGCTAGCATATGACACACTTGGTCCCTCTTGTGCATTCACTTGGTTGCACTTGTGTAGCCACTAGTTTGACTATGCACACCCTGCACATAGTCACTTAATTTTCTTCCCTTAATCTCAGCACCATGAGAATTGGTCTCCTCACACACATCACTTGGACACCTTAGCCACCTTTGCTTGGTTCAATCCTTGCACACTATGCCTTAGTGTCGAGAGATTCTCTTGCATTACTCCTTTCTCAGGTAGTGGCTATTGATTCACTATAACGACCTAGTTTTAGAAATGGTGCATTGACCAGATAATTAAGGTAAAATTCAGGTGTGTTGGGCATTGAGGGACCTAGTGCCCAATGTGAGACATGTTCTCAGTAGCGTCTAACGCCTGGATTGTAAGTTTCTGGTCTTTTTGGTGTGGTGTGGTTCGGGTGCTGTGCTGGCCCTCATGGGAGTTTTGAGGGTTTGTCCTTTGCTCTAGTGAAGGATCTCGATTTACATGAGTCACGTGAACGTGGAAGGTTACGTGGTCTGGTTTCGTGCTTGGGACTTCCTTTCTTTTCTTCCCTTCTTTCTCTTTCCTTTCCTTCTTTCTCTTCTTTCTTTCTCTTTCCTAGGCCCCACCCCTTCCTCTTCTTCTTCTTCTTCTTCTTCTTCTTTTTCTTCCGCACTTGCAAAAGGGAGAGAAAGGGAGAGAGGAGGTAGGAGGGAGAGATGGTTGAGAGAGAGAGGGAGATGGCCAGAGAAGGGAGGATGTAGCCGCCGCCGCGTCGCCGTTGTCGCGTGAAGGAGAGGAGCAGCTCGTGGTTAGAGGAGGAGTGTCGTCGTCTGTCTCACACCGTCGCGTCTTCGATGGAGGTACATACCCCATAGATTTTATTTTGGTTCCAAATTTGTATCATAGGTGCGTGATAGTGTGATGATAATTGTAGTAAATTTTATAGAATTTATTGTATATTTGTGGGTCATTTATGGCCCTATTTATGATTTGGGGTGAATAGTGCCTCTTTTGTGTTTTCTGTTGATTTCTCGAGATCCGCTTGGTGGATCTCGGTGTTGCTTATCTGGTCTAGAAGATCTTGTTGAGATCTTCATTTTGATATATTGTTTGCATGGTTTGGTTTAGTGATTTGCAGGATTGGACTTTAGGTCCCATTTTAGGTTGCCCTACAATCGCCTGGTTCGGAATGCAGATCTGGTATCACACTTTGGCTTTGATATCAATTGTAACAACCCCCAAGTCACTACTAATAAACCTAGCTATAAATTTCTATTTAATTATTTGTTTTATCTTTATTATTAACCAACAATTACACTAATAATGCAGCTAAGGCTAACTACTATCAACAGTAAAATAAAACCATAAACAACAGAAATAAAACTAAACTAACACTCACTTGGATCCTTGATGTGTGGCGGCGTGACTCCTCCTATATGCACTAACAACTAATAACTACTATCATGCACCTGCCAAAGCACACAAAACAAAGCACACATGAGTGACCACTTAACCGTCACCCAGCACGCATCCCACCTACAACTCGGCAATCTATGCCGAGGGCAATCAAGTACAGGTAGCACACCCAGACCTCGCCAAAGCAAGAGGGCAATCTATTGACACCCAGCACACAAGCAATGGCATCCCTCTCGGATACCGCAACACCAAACCAAGCAGTCTACCACTGCCCGATAGGCCACAAAATCACGAAACCATGCCTTTAAAACCATTCTTTTCTTTCCCTTTTCAAAACCATGTGCATGCTCTTTTTAAAACCTTTTATGCATGCTCGAAAAGGCTACTCTCGCCATCTCAAGTCCAAAACCACATTAAAGCATAACTACAGAGTCTCTGCTCTACATAACATGGTCCCCTTTGGACCCAAGCACAAAACCAAGTCACGGAGCCTTTGCTCCCAAACCACGGAGCCACCGCTCCTAAAACACTACGCCTCAACAGTCTCCAAAGCCACGGCCTTCTCTAGGCCTAGCCCTGATTTCTTGAACCAAAACTCTGAAAAAAGCACAAATAGTGTGTTAAACTGCCCGACGCCAAGTAGACAACACTAGCCATAAGCAGTCCACCGAGGAGCGACCACGATGTCTGCACTGCACAACGTGCCACCCTGTACAAGAGTCGTGTCGTCTTGGGATTCTCCCACCTAGAGAACCCTTAACAAAGCTAACCACTCCTAGGAAGGCAGTCCTGTCTCTCAAGACGCTACCAGCTACGAGGCGTGCGTCCCAACTGCACTGGTCACTACAGGGTATGCCTCCTCACAGTGCCCTCCACATGGTGCTCAGGAAGGAGTCTCATACCTCCACGCCCGACAACTCCCGAGCCTCAGTGCTCACAACAATAGCAGGAGTATCATCCCTCCCCATCATGCCATGAAACACCTCAACTCGCGGACTACAACCCTAGCCTCGAAATGACAGTCGAGGAGTGTCATACCTCCAAGACCCGACAAGCCTCAGTCTCAAGTATCTCGGCCCCCAATGCAAACAAAAAGCACCAGAAAACTCTTTCCAAAATCATTTTCAAATATGTACTTTTCTCTTTCCAAAACTCTCTTTTGGAAAATCTTTTCAAAACTATTAAATATCCTTTAAAACTCAAGCAACATTGTTCCCAATAGTGGCATGCAAACCAAAGATCGAGAAACACAAACAAAACACAGCATCGACAGCTCTCCTATCAGGCACAGGCAAAACCACCTTTGGAGTGTTTGGGTTCACGAGTACCATGCTTAAACCACGACCACAACTCAAGAAAATACCAACAAAAACGTCCTCTAAGTGCCAAACTCACTCAGAAGACACCACAGCAATGCAGACACAACTAGAACTATACGCTCTGGCACCAAGTGTAAGACACCTACTGGCTCGTGTCCTTCGAGAGCACAGCTAGATTAGCTTAACCACTTGGAATAGTGCCACTGAATACTCCATTCAGTGCACCAGATACAAAACCACACAAAACCTAGACCTTGGGACACTATCATTATCCCTAAAGTCCAGTCTAAACCATCTAGGGACAGAACCTATTATTTCTAAATCATTTCATCTTTTATTCTACCCACACTCTAGTGGAATCTTGCTAATTTATTTAAGGCAAACCCCATAATCATTCTAGTGGTTATCCTAACCATTTATGCTATTATATTTATCTCCCAAAGTTTAATATACATACATACATACAAACATATTAATTAAAACATAAAATATCTTAATACAGGATTAGGGCCTGGATTGGTAGTCCAAATTGGAACAGTCGACCGAACATGGGCTCAGGGCATCAGATCGGCAGACCAAAAAAAATCACTCGGTGGACCGAAAACTCCT
>JAMKQA010007713.1:0-11200 GCA_024699735.1 Posidonia australis | reverse complement strand
CTAAGAATGGTGGTTGTAGATGCGTGATTTTTTAGTTGTGTATTGTAATAACCTTGGAGAAAGAATGAGGTGTAGATGTCCCAATTTTGCAAGCCATTATTTATTGAACATGGAGCTTGGAAAAGAAAATTTCCTGCAACTCACGAATAATCAGAACTGCCAAGGATTTTTTTTTTTTCCAGACGAGGATCAGATCCCTGATTTTTTTTTATCAGGGATTTCACAAGTTATTTTCCATTATCGAAATGGTCTTTGAATGATGTTTGCACGATTTCATTTATTGCATTAAATATAGGTCTTTGCTCGATGTATGAACCTTGTGTCGACTGTTGCTTTTCAAAAAAAATGGAAAAAGATTGAAAGACCCGTTAGACCCGAGATCCGGACCCAGACCCATTATCTTCATGAGTCTGGGTCTGGGTCTAGGTCTTGATTTTCAGACCCGGACCCAGACCCATGAAATATGATGGGTGTGGGTCTAGGTATAGGTAGACCCGACCCGTTGCCACCCCTACACGTAACTCAATCCAACTCAAAAATTGAAAATATACTATAAAAAAATTCTATAATATCCATGAGATTATCTTGCAAGAGTAGCTATTAATAGTTACAATTATTTATTTACAATTATAAATCCTACCATCCAAATGTTTTGATGAATAGTTAAAAATAAAAGTTTTAGTATCCAACAATTTTTTTTATATCCACCGGATATCAAAATCCTTTAATATGTTTATGCTTCTCAACTGATTCCAAAAGAAAGTAAACATAGTTAACCTTACAATTAAATTGAAAATCAATCAACTTTCTAGAAAAATAAACTAGATAACCTAGAATATTAATCAAATTGATCCATAAGTTACAATTATTATTAATCAAATCACTAAAATAAATCAGATAAACTAGAAGATTAATCAAATATATTTTGCATGACGATGGTTCAAATTTTGTCTGTTTCTTAAGCGATTGGTTCAAACATCGCAAGCAACTGGTTACTTTGCTTTTAGAAGCAATATGATCAACCCAATCTGTGACATACATATACCTTCGCCTGTAAGCTTCAGAGTTGTCGTTGCAAAACTGGTTTGCTTCACTCACCGGTCGCTAACTCATTGAGCAAGAGAAATGTTCCCACAAGCTTCCTTTCTCTGCTGACAGCATCCACCAATGGAAACCATATGTGTCGATCCATGTGCTAACAAAGGCCACTAATGAGTGTCATGTAACTCACAACATCTACTTCAAGATTCGACATCCTCATTTCATCAAACACCTCTCTTGCCTCCTCCAGCCTTTCTTCCCTACGATACCCACCCATCAATGCCGAGTAATTAATGACATTAGGCTCACACCTGTTCTACCTCATGAAGCCCATAGTCTGCATCACCTTATTGACCATCCCATTTTGACAAAACCCATTGATCAAGACATTATACATCAATGCATCTAGCACAATCCTGTCCCTCTCAATCGTTTCCTCAAACACCTTGAAGGCATCCTTCAACCTACACCCTCGTCGCAGAGCCCACCAATCAAAGTAGAGTAGTGATCAAATTGGGCAACAATGACATAGAATCCAACCTCCTTATCTCCTCCAAAACCGTAAGCATCGAATCGATGTTCTTCCTCTTGCAGTAGTGCTTGACGAGAATGCTGTAGATGCAAGTGTTGGGTACCAACAGAAACTTCTTCTCGACGTCGAAAAGGAGGCGTAGACGCAAATCAAATCGACTTGACTCGACGAGCAGGTTTAGGTAGGTGCTGAGGGCCTTGAGGGTGGGTTTCGCCAAGATGAGGGTAGGGATGGAGTGGAAGAGCACGAGGGTCTTCTCCAGGGAGAGCAGGGGGACTTGGAGAAGTGGGACATGAGGTTGAGGAGGAGGCCCTCATGGAATCAGCAGGGCTCATGGGCCATGCACTGGAGGAAGGCATCGACGACAAGGAACTTGCGAAAGCGGGCAAGGCAGTGGAGGATGGCGGCGTAGGTGGAGTGGTTGTGGTTGAAGCCCGGGTAGGAGCCAGCAAGGTTGAAGATGTTGAGAGCACATTGTGGATCAGGTTTACAGTTGATCATGTGAATGGCTTCGGCATCGAGGATGTAGCAGTGGTGGCGGGAGGAGGTGGGAGGTGGCGACGACATCAATAAAGGAGAAGGAGGAGAAAGAGGAGGTGGAGAAGTAGGATGGGACACAGAGGGGGAGCTGAGAGTCGTACGAAGATGAGGAATTCTATTGAAATTCCATGGGAGAGGGGTGAGAAATGAAAAGGATTTGGGTTTATATATTCTGGAAACTAAAGAAAATAACTTTCCTTTAAAATCATTTTAGTCCAAGTGCACAAACACCACTGTTTTAGATGATCAACGAGAAATAAAATTTCTATCTAATCATTTTTTGTGCTTTTTTGGGGTACAAACCCCCACTAAAATAGAAATGTGTTATTCATAGTTCATGTTATATATGTTTTCTTCATTCTGTTAAAAATATTTGAATTAACTTATTACATGTGTATTAAGTTATTATTTGACGAGTTCGTCTAGTTATAATTTTATTTGGTCATTTAATTTGTTATTTTTTAATATAAATAATATTTTTATCATTTTATTTGGTAAAAGATGTTAAATAGCAATAAAAAAAGGATACACATGAAATCCAAGAACCGACTCAACCCAACCCGAAGTTTCTTGGGTTAGGTTGAGTTAGGTTTGGATAGGTTGTTGTTGGTTTATATTTTACATGATCTGTGTACACTCCTAATTAATGGTACATGTTTAAGGCTACCCCCTCATATACATTTGGAGCAAGGGAACTCTCTTGGTTTCGGAAGGCACATGAGTCCAAAAGCTATTATAAATATACAACACTTAAATTAGATTAGTTACCGATTTCTAGTTCTAAGTTTCATCATCAAACTAACTGATTACTTTTGATGTATGGTATTCTAGTTTATATTCATTCTGTAATATCTATGGTTTTTGCGTGCACATTCAATTCTTGCATTTGATTGGTACAGATTTTAGATATATTTTTCTAGCAAGGTTGGTCCACGTATTTTAGTTTGCCAGATATGTGAGTTGAGGGTGAGCGTAGAATGCCAAAAATAGTTGCGCTTTATATAGGATGCAGTAGTTTCTACATTCTACACCTGTTGGTAATTTAGACTCTTGAAGTATTAAATGCAAATAGTATCATGTTTTATGTAAAATGCATCACTCACGTGTTTTACACATCAGGTTGTTTCCAAATAATTCTAGAGGCGCCAATTACTTATAGAGTGCCCAGCCAACTTCTCTCCTTTTACTTTTTCTTCCTCTTTTCCTCTGATTCGTGAGAGCTATGTTTCCCAAAGGGAGAATTCAAGGGAGAGAAAGAAGAGTAACTTGCATGTATTTACATGTAGAAGGTGGAATTGGTTTTTCCTCTTGCATGTTGAAGTAGGTGTGGAGGCGGACCTCCAACAGTCTTCTACAAATTCTAGGCGTCAAGCTTGACTAGAGAATTACCGATAAGGTGCTACAACTCGAAGTTCGAAGTGGGTCTCATTTGGGTTCTTTGGACATGAGCTGTATTTTCTTCTTCCCTTTCTTTGGTGTGTATGCACTCATTCTTTGGGTTCTTGGTGTTGCACAAACTGCTAAGGATCATTGGAACGAAGAAGGAACTTGAGGAAGTTTTCAAAAGATTTATCAGAGCTCTAAATCACTTGGGAGCCTACTACATGGAATTGGATTCTCTTGGTGCAAGGTATATACCTTGTTGAATTTGAATTGTAGTGGTGGATTATGATAATCCTAATGCATGCTATAGTCCTTGGACAATTTTGTTCAACTCTAGTACCTCTGAGTTTTCTGAAACATTCGATGCAAAGTTTACAGGAGATTTTTATTTCTGTCTGGTTTTAAGGGTGTAAGACACACATGTTGGTGTGTTTTATGTTGGTGCATTTTACGTCCTAGACAAATTCTGTTGTTTACACCCCAATAGAAGTAGCTTAGACTGATTTTGAAATTTGAAATAGGTTGCATACAATAGTATAAATGCTATTCCTGTTGTATTTCTTATTCCTTTATAAGATTGTAAGGGTACATGCTAGTTTTAGGGAAATTTGATTAATTATCTGTAGTTTGTATATTAGACACAAGAACTTGTGTATCTTGTATAAGATGCAACATCACCCATGTCTTACACCTGTAATACAGAATTTAGTTGTTTTCTTGAAGAATTAATTAATATGATGACTTAGGATACTTAAGATTCCTTTAATTGCACTAATGTAGATTAAACATTGTAGATGAACTTAGGTGTGTTTTCCATATAATTTAACCTTGTGATTATGTATATTGTGCACTTAATAAAGTATTCAAAGAAACAAGTAACATATAGAATGCAAGTGTTTTTGCGTTTTATATGTAAAACACAAATGTCATGGTGTTCTACTCTTTACTGCATTTTTCTTCTGTTCTATTTAGTGATAATACATGGTGATGGTTTTTATGCTTTAATATTTTTGTTGTTACATACCGGAGGATTTGAATGGAACTATAGGTGTGCCTTTGGTCTATGCTTGGTAGTCTATGAGATACCAGCGTTATCTAGATGGATTCGTGTATATGGACCGTGTGTATAGTTTGCATGTATGGTCCATGCGTATATTCTACATGTTTTGGCTAGTACAACAGGATATTGTAGCTTGTTGTAAGTATGGTTTGTCTTTATTCGAAATGAGTTTTCAAATATTTTCCCATTGATTTCTATTTATGGAAACTAAGAGGCTAAAGAGGTTGAAATTTATAGACCAATAGAATTGAGGTTAAGGTCCAAGAGACAAAAGTGTTAAAGAATCATATTAATAGACCAAGGACAATTGATACCGTTGGAGGGTCATGTGCGAAGCCTAGGTTGAGACTTCGAGTTGAGTGTCGACAAAGTTAGGAGTTAGTTCCTAAGTGATTTGGGTGCAATGACTTATGTACTAGCTGTTGGCTTTTTAGTTTGCTCTCGATTTTGCTGATAATAAAACATATTTGTAGCTAACCCTTCTTAAATAGATCAAGGTGATGTCTTGATAGAAATTGACAAAAGAAGAAGGAAGAATAGATCAAAAAGGAGCTTACATGGAGAATTCATGTTAAGTCAAATTGAAGAATGAAGATTAAGTGGCAATTTCAAGACAAAATATTTGATCAAGTTCTTGTGTAAATGTATATCATATAAATTGTAATATGTTGCATTTTAGAAACCTGTAATAATCTTCCAAATATCCCCATAGAGCTTTAGGAAAATAGCCTTAACCCAAAATTCCACCATTCATTGAAAACATTCATTATTAGGCCAAAACAGGGTATTTTGGCATACCAAATAATTTTGGTATACTAAACCAATGAATAGGATATTTTAGAGCTAAGAACCAATTTGGCACGTCATTGAATTTCAGCATGCCGAACTGGCCGACTGTTGCACAAAAAGGTGTAAAATCGACATACTAAATTATTTCGGTGTACCAAATCAGTGACCATTTGTGAACGTTAGGGAGACGTTAGACACAAATTTTTACCAATGTTTTCCTATAAATAGACCTCCATTCTTCATATACAAACACACCAATACTTCCTACATTATACCAAGACTCTAGAATTCCATTTCCATCCTTTAAGAGAGAATTTCAAGTGTTTTCCAGGCTTATTTTCCACTGTTGAACAAAAAGTTTTACTACCATCCATCAACCTTACCAAAATATTTGAGAGAAGTAAGAAAAGTGTTGTAATTTTTATATTTATTGAGTCATCTCTTATCGAGTTGTAAGAAAAAGTATCTGCGGTTCTTGCGGAGTCTTAACGAGGATTCGTCAAAGAAGTGTAACGACAGGATCTTGGCTCAAAACAAGATCAGAATAGGAAAACTCTCAAGGGGTTTTCGAGGAATAGACTAGTTCAAGGAGGTTGAACCACTATAAATCTTTTGTGTTCATTTTCGTTGCCTTTCATCCTCTTTTTTGTATATTTTAGTTTAACATTCAAATCATTTTTTCTTATTTCATTTACTTGTTATTTACTTGAAATTGTAGAATACACTTTGAAATTACATAATATTCCTAAATTCACTATTCACCCCTCCTCTAGTGAAGTCTTGAATCCTAACATTAGCAAGGTCAGCGGTTTAAATTTCCCGAGGTGGCCCAAGTACAGAGGACATCAATAGTATATTCCCTGTGAGAGTTAGCTAAAGCATGATGTACACATGTCTCACTTCTGGTGACTTTCCAAAGTGGATAGTTATAAGAGTTCTTCAGAGAGAAAGGACTTGTGACAGGTGGACTCCTTTACAGAGTAGCTCGTACATGGCAGTGTAGTACGCTTCAACGATTACTTATGACTGGTGTCAGTTGCTTGAGCTTGAATAACACAACACGTGTGTGTGTGTGTGTGGTTAGGGTATTTTGTATGTGATATAGAGCATTCAAGCACTGCTAGTTGTCCAATACGTATATTGAGTATACTGGATCAGATCGTTCTTTTTTAGCTGCTCAAAAGAGAATTGAGTATTCTATGCTATGTTGAGTTTTCAACGAATTTATTATTGAGTTTTTTGATGCATACTGAGATATATCATGTTTTCTATACTTAAGTCAGTGTAGCTTTGATATTTGAGAAACACAGTAAATCTATTTTAATCGTTTTGAGTTGAGTTACTTAAGATACATGTCTTAGAGTTTTACATGCATTTTCTAGATGGATTTTGGGACAAATTACAGATAGAAGATCTATAGTTCGTCTGGTGCGTGATGTGAATATGCTACCTATTAACTTATTATTAATTAAAAATAAGCACATAATTAAACACACGTTCATTAACCATTCAGTACCAAAAAAAAAACAAATTAGTTGTTAAATGTTACCCCGAGTGGTAAATTGTAATTAATGTGTCTGGGGTTGTTATGTACACAAGTTGCTAACACCTCCTAACGTTACAGATGTTATATTGTAAACCAATTTGAGAGTATTACAAAAATTAGATGACAGGGTTGTTACCACCAGTTCTGAGTGTCTCGGGGCCCATGTTCTTCCCCAATTTTAAAGGTTTTAATGTTTTTCCAATAGGAGTTGGCATTTTTACGATAGGCATTTAGGAGTTCAAGGTTTGTTAGCTTAAATCGAGTGTTATTTTCAGCTATTCCGGTGTGATTATGGTATTAGTGCCATTTGTTGTGGAGTCATTAAATTGTTGCCGCCATGCATAGATTGATATGATTAATTATAAGAGAAATGTAAATAACATGTAAAATATGATCAACGAAGAAATAAAATGTTACAATGAATATAGAAAGATCTTGTGTACGACGAAAAACCCTTATGAAGTAGAAAACTATCTGTGTTCCACTGAAGTGTTATCAAATACCAATACTTAAAGTGTTATTTGACTTACACAACGCATTGAGTCATTAACAAACTGTTTCCAGACACCAACGAGGAAGAGTTACAATACATGCACTCACAATCAACTTTGGAAAAACCATTGCTAAAACTATAGGTGTAAACAAATCAGATTGGACCGAATTAAGGGTCAACCCATAACTCAACCCATTTTATCCCAATGGGTTACGAGTCAAGTCATAATCTATTTTTCAATCATTGATCCATAACCCAACCTGAACTATTTTATCTTAATAGTCATTTTATAATAAATTAACAAGTGTATACTTCTGATGAATTAAAGTGTATGTAAACATGTATTATAAAATATGAAATAAACATAGTAAACATAATCATTAATCTCCACAAATAATATCAAATAAATATAGACTACTTGTATTAGAATTGGAGATCATGGACAGTGTTCAAATTGAATAATTGCTCTTGTCACTTTAACAAATAAAAACATAACTTTTCATACAATTGAAAATAGTATCGGATCAAATTGAAAATAGTTTTTTGAAATGACAATGTCAAAGACGGGAAACAAATTGCTCTTGAAATAGTTTTTTGAAATAGTTTTCATACAATTGCTCTTGTCACTTCGACTGGGAGGCTTTCAAGGCTAGCCTTGAGGTGGAGGACGAAGTCTCTTCTCCTGCTGCACCGATCCGCATCTCGCGTCGTAGTTCTCGGAGATCTCATCCAGCGGCGGGCTCTGCCCCTTCTCCCGCTGCTCCGATCTGCATCCGACGTCGCAGATCTCTCAGATCTCCTCCTGCGGCGAGCTCTGCCCCTTCCCTTGTGTCCGAGGAGAGGCTTCGGGTGGTGCAGGTTGATCTTTCTGGCACACGGAATCATAGATCGAGGAAGAAGATCCTCCCTTCCTCGTAGGTATGCGATTCTGTAGTGCCTGCCTCCCCCTCTGCCTCTTCTAGCGATGGTCATCTTTCATCGGTGGCAGATAGCCTCCTTCTTTCGGATCCCAGCTTCCTGCTAGGGTTTCCCAGGCGAAATGACCCCTCTTGGGGTGGCATAGTATTTTCTTTGGGCGCTTTCGGTTCATTATCTGGGTGGGTGTACGATAGCTCATCGTCCACTATCCCTTGTGCTATTAGTCTAGATCTATATGTAGATTGTTTTATGCATGTTAAATCCTTGTATTTTAGTGGGATTTTGGACTTGAATCTTTGCCATTTTTGCTTGGATTTGGCACCCCTTTTGAATGAATGGAGATTTCTCCCATTCTCTGTTAAGTTCTTTGCGAGATCTGGTTCTAGGGATCTCGAACTAGCTCTCCATGAGGACTCTCCGGCCACGCAGCGGCGGATCTCCGGTGATGCGAGGCTTACTCCTCGGTGACGGCTGTTGTTTGTTCATCGGATCTGGAGAGTTTTCCTATTTTCTCATCTCCCTCTGACCCAGTAGTTTCATCTGTTTCGCCGTCCGGAGGGTTGCCGCCGGTGGGTGGCTGGAAAGCTCTTCCTGTCGCTCCCTTCATGGCGACGATCAGTCTGCGACCTGCAGCCTCTATCAGGCCCTCTGACACTACAGAGCCCGTATCGTGTTCCGTGTGGAACTATTCCTCCTTTTGTGTTTCCGTTCCCTCGCGGGAATATCGTATGGCCCAACTTAACCTGGACCCATACCCAGACCCTCTTTGGGGGGGGGGGGCAGGGGTGTTGTTACTGATGATACCCGCGAGTATGGTGACATGTCAGATCCTGACTCGGCGTTTGAGTCTCAAGTCGACGAAGTTCTTCCCCACGACGCTTCGGCTCTTGACAACTTTTCTGACAACACGCATTTATTGCGCAGCCCACAGGCCTCTCTTGACGACTGCTTGTTGTTTCAGGTCTCTGACTGCAAGACATTCTTGCCTCGGGTTCTACCCGACTCCGACTCGGAGTCCCACTCATCCCTCGAGCTCTGAGTTGAGGTAGATTTTTCCCACTGTATTTCAGGTAATGAGTGTTTTTATGACAATCGTAATTTATTACGCCACTTACCTGTCAATCTCGAAGCCTGCGAGACGCTTCAGAGGGCTGTCTACACGTCTTCCTCGCTCCCCTTTTCCAGTGACGGTTCTGGGCTAACAGCTGCACGATCTTCTAACGCCGAGATTTTCTTTGATTCTCTGGATCCTTCTAACTTACCCACATCTTTTGGCTCTCGTTTTGCTCCTCTCGCATTCACTTCTCCTGATCTGAGGAGCGTAGAGCCTTCCCCCTTTGCTGTGCCTATGGAGTGGTCTACGGTGTGTCGACGGAAGCCCCGTTCCCCTCTGATAACCTTCTGTCATGCTTCTAGCCGTTGCTTCGGATGTGGTCTTCTAGGCCACATCAAGAGCAATTGTAAATACTTGGGTCTATGCTTTTGTTGTCTTTCTCCTACTCATTCTGTGGCTATCTGCAAATTTTTCCAGGAAGGCAACACGGCTGCTCCTTCTTCCCCAAGTATGGCGGGCCTTTCCCCTCACTTCCCTTCTATCATCCCTCCTTCCAAGGCTACCTGCGACCTTCTCCTCTCACTTTCCTGCTGCGTCCTTGTATCTTCTCAGTCCACTTAGCTAACCAAGGAGTTGCTCGAGCACCACATAGCTACCAACTGGCCCTTGGCTTCTGGGGTTGAAGTCAAGGACTCGGCCCTTGGTAAATTTTTTCTCCGTTTCCCCTCTCCCAAGATTAAGATTGATACCTCGAACCTTTATGGTTCCACCTTGCAAACTCTCTTTGCCTCTTTCACCCACTGGACTCCACAGTCTAATGCAATCTTCACCCTTAGAGAGGAGGGAGTTTGGGTTAGATTAGAAGGTATTCCACACCACCTCTGGAACGTGGACGTTTTTAAATGCATAGTTGCCGACTTCGCTGACCTCCTGGAAGTGGACCTCTCAATTGAACGAGCAAAACAACAGAGTTTTGCTCGTTGCTGGATTCTGTTGCACCGGGGGAAAGAACTACCAGAAACTCGTTTCTACGCGTTCAGCCGTATAGTCTATCCTATTAAGTTCAGACCCAGTTGGGACATTTGTGGCTCCTCCTCCCTCCCCTCCCAACATACTCCTACAGCCTGGCCTTCCCGACCCTCTCCCGTCACCCACTAGAGAGCCCCCCTCCTAATAGAAAATCCTTCAAAGCTACCAAGGGTTGGCGCGGGAACAGGCCAGGGAAATCTTCTAGACCAGGGGTAAATGTCTGGACTAGATCCTCCTCCCACCCACAATCAAGTGACCCTCTACCTGCTTCTGCGGGTATTCTCCTCACACCACTGGTCTCTGAAGGATGGTATAAAGCTTCCCCTTCTCCCTTTACTTCTGAAGGTTGGAACAAAACTTCTCCCACCCCTCCTACCTCGGAAGGATGGTATAAAGCCTCTTCCTCCCTATCCTCCAAACTGGACTGCTCCCTGGGTTGCGACTCTGATGCAACCCTTGATGAATCCAATTTTGTCCATGCTGAGATTCGATCCAGGAATCTCTCTGTGGGAAAGTTTAAGAAGCTGCTGGCCTTGTACGATTGCATGGAGAAGGAAGTCTCGGCTGAGAAATCTATTGAGCCGCTCCCCGTTCATCCTGACACCCCGATCCATGCCCAAGGTACCGTTGCGAACTCTGCTGATTATATTCCCTATAATTCAAGCCCGGTTAATCTTGATGCTTTGCCTTCCCATTCTGGCACTGATTTATGTTTGACTAGTATGCATGATAATGACTTAGACCCCTTGATTTGGGACTCATGCCAGCACTTTCAAGAGTTTTGTGGGAAAATAGGTATTTCCCTTTGTACCAAT
>JAMKQA010007712.1:0-17280 GCA_024699735.1 Posidonia australis | reverse complement strand
TTAGACTAATTTATTTTTTTCACCTGTATTAAAATATATAAAGCAAACTAAATTATTTTCAAAATAAAATTCATATACTAATATAAATTCATCATCATCATTGACAAACTTCAAATTCATCATCATTGACAAACTTCAAATTCATCATCATTAACATATATAAATTCCAAAATCTAACATATAATGTTCTCATATTAAGGTATCAGTTATACGACTATTTTCAAAAAGGAAATATAATACAAATTTAAATTATCTCAAAATGTGCATATGTAAATCAAACATCGTCATTTGCTTGTCTTGTAGAATTTGACTCCATATCATAATCATCATTCTCGTTAACACTTGTAGAAGCCTACAAAAAACAATATAAGTCATGAAACAATATTAGAATTGCTTAAATAACATAAGATATTTCATTAAAGTACATAATTTCGTCAATTAAAAAAAGAATTAAGTTTGGAGACACACAAAAAGACATTCATCAACATCACTAAGTTCTAATTTGTCAAGTTTGGTTAAGTTCTATTGCAAGGGTTTATTAAGTTCTAATTTGTATATGATTTGGAAGTATGAGTCAATAGAACAAAGAATAAGAATAATATGAAAAAACAAAGAAACTAGATATACTTACAATATTTGATGTTCGAGGTGATGAAAGCTTCCAACCCATGGACAAAGCATAATTGTTAAAGCAGTCCTTGAGAATATCAAGCATTGCTTCCCTCAACATGTCTTTAAATTGAGTTAATTGAAACTCATTGGGAGATGAAAGTTGATTAACTGATTGTGATGATCGTATTGATTGCATTATCCTTATGGAAGATTCATGAGGACTAAATCCAATCACTCTTCCTTTCTTTACTCCTCCAGTAACTTAAATCCAAGTATGCAAGTTGTCTTGTGATAAATTTTGCATTGATCCTTTTTCACCTTCTATTGAAGAAGAAGATGAGTTGATACCCATGATGGAGTTGTAGTTATCAAAATTCATGAAATTAGATTCATTAATAAAAAAAAATATATTAATAAATAAAACTATCATTTTGTAACTACTATTTTAATAAAATAAATAGCTTACATGAATGTCTTTTGCTCTAACATAGACCCACTCGTTGCTTTTTCTCTTTTGATGAATCTTTTTGAAGACCTTTGCTTGAGTTGGACGATGATTAAGTTGTTTCTCCTAAATTGAAATTATATATTGATAATGTAATTGAAGAAATATCTATAATAAAAGGATTTAATTAACTTCAAGATAAATACACATCATACCATATCCTTCCTATGATCCTCAACACTCTTTGAACCACCAGTATATGTCATATGAGAAGAACTTAGACGATTTTGAATTGCTTTTTCTGAAGTATCTTGCCATTGCTCTAGCTTCCATCCATTCACAAACTCATCCCACATTGATCTTTTGACCCATTTTGGTGGAAACTCCTTGCATTTGTTATCTATTTTGGAGATCTTAACTTATTCATTGCTTCACATCTCGCCTTGTACAACCAAGCCTTGTAAAGTTCTTTTACATATCCATCAGATGTTTCCTTTACATGCTCGGTTGTCACTTCATCTCTAAAGTTGTAATATTCCTTTGAAAAAAAATATTAATCATTGTAAATAATTAATATAAAATTTTAAAATATAAATGCAATGACTTACTAATAATTTTCCCCACATCATATTCTTCTCTGTATCTTTCTTATCTTGTAAGCAGTTGGAAAATGACCCTTGACAATATTAACTATTTGTGATTTTACTGAAGGTGGTTTAAATGATCTACAAAAATTCAAATAACAAATAAATATTAACACACTTATTTTTGTAGACAATAAATAATTACATATAATAATTTTAATAAATGTGACAACTCTTTCAGTGCAATTACAGGAATTGGAACTACTGGTACAGAAATTCCTTATGCATCTCTTCTTGATCTTTGTGTTTGATTATCTACAATCATATAATTAGATTTGAAAAGTTTCCAATGAAAAAAGAAACATATACCTGAACATATAATTAAGTAAATACCATTATCCATTGTAAGAGTCGAACATGTCCTAATACACCATCACTATTGTGTACCCTTGAAATGTGTATAGGAATTGAAACTTCTAGTACACTCAGAGTTTCTGATACATGAATTAAAACTTCTGGTACACTTGAAACTTCTCTTTCTTTGATATGTTGTGCAATTTGTCCTCTTCCTTAATCTCGTCCTCGACGACCACGATTATGTATTCCTTCTCCATAAACCATATTTATTCTTGTCTAAACAAAATAGATTACCTTCCAATAGATTTTATAATTACAAAACAAAGCATCATCACATCCAAGAGAGGAGAATTTCCTTCCAAAAAATCACCATTTCAAGCATAGGAGATTAGAATTAAAAAAATGGACAAAAGCCATTGATGTACATCATGTTAAAAATTATAGATGGATCAATAAAAACAGCTTTCTTCCAATGGAATAAACTTTTATTTCAGGCAAAACTTTTACACTAACTTACGAATTGTGAACAGGAAGTTCCTTGATATTCCTTATTATGATTCAATAAAAATAAACTAGGTTAGGATAATTTAGGAAGCACAGATATCAACATGCCTTTACAATGAAAAGCTTACATCTATAAACCAAAACTAAGAAAAATGAAAAATTGATCTTCGAAGTATAATAAAAGAACAGATTTTTACAAGATTAAGCATTCTTACTTGAAAACGAAAGGAAAATGCAAGAGTAGGCATTCTTGTAGTTTAATTTCAGCCAACATTTTTATGTGGAGACCATACTATACTACAATTCAAATGCCTATTAAAAGGGTATTCAATAAGAGTGTTGTTTTAACATGATGAACTTCACCAATTTCATAAACCATTTGTCTAATATTGTAAGTTGTCGATCTCAAAATCCACAAAAACCAACCATGAGAAATCAACACCAACGTGTTTTGAACAAAAATCTTGGCGTCTTTAAAAATGACTTTACACTATTTAGACTTGGTTTAATTCCCTTTGCTTGTTTTAGACATGCAACATGCTATTCCTTAGAAGTGAACGGGATTAGGTGGAGCTGTGAAGTGTTTGTGATATGCAGATTAGACTAATTTCTTTGTGTTCTCATAGAAGATCTAAATACACGTCTTCATGTATGAATAATCTAAAATCGCGGAAGTATAAAGTTCATAAATACAATAATACAAGGGCTCAGATGTGCTATACGCTATCTCAAGTAATAGTTTAGAAGAGAAAAAAAAGGAAGAGGCAGTAATCTAAACACGTACAACTTAATTTAAAGTTCAGGAATATAATACATGGGTTAAGACGTGCAACACTCTGTCGACTAATTGTGAAGAACATGAACTACAATACAACAGTAGGTGTCAGCTCTAGTTTTCTTTTTGTTGGCTCAGGCCTTTGATTATCCAATCCCAAATCTATGGATTCTTATGCTCTCAAGAAATCCCAGATTTTGTCATTTAAAACGTTCTTGATCTGCTTAAACAAAAGACATTTGAGGTATTCTTAGTTTTACCTTGGGGAGAAATGGAATCGACTCTCGCCGGAGAAGAAGCACCACCGTAACTGTTTGGAGGAGCTGATATTTAAAAAAAAGCATGCACAATCATGCCAACATCAATTACATAAGTGCCAAATTAACTTTAAAAGTGATGCATATGGTAATGAAGTACAAGATCAAAATGTATTCGTGCAAAATTTCACAAGTCCGTGTCAGATCACCAATATTTCATGTCTGCTATAAGAACAGATTTGTACAACTTAAAGAAATAAATGATGAAACTCAATCACAAGGAACATAATCCATTCCCATCATAGACAAAATTACTGCTTATGTATAGGCTTAGTACACACTAACAGCATGAAAAAAAAATAATGGTATTCTATCATATGCAACTTACGTTTGTTTTCTAGCATTTATGTATGCAGCTTAGTACAACTTATGTATGTAGCTTTCCAGCGTTTAGAAAGCTGAAACCCCTAACATTGGTTTGAATAGTCTGTGGTTCACTCTTTTCTCAAAAACCATTCAAATTCTACGAAATGCAATACATAGACCTTATTAGATGGTACACACACAAAAATTATAGTTATTTAGAAATTTCTGACATACATATTTATAAACAAATACCATATTGACAATACATATTTACAAAGCGCAAGATGATATGTAGAAACTAGAAAAACATACAATACTAGATGAAAAATGAACATGTTTTAGATACTTGAGGATAGATGATACTTTTGCACCATACCATATTGACATGATTCAAAATTGAGGATAGATGATAGATGAAAAAGCTTACCGACTATTCGAGTCTTCTCTCACACAAGCAAAACACAAATATGTCTGTCGAAGAAGTTAGTATTACTTGAAGGTGTTCTCCTTTCTCACTTAGTTCCTTTGCTTGAGAAAGGTTCCATGACCCCTTTTTCTTGGTTGGGCTATCACTTCATCATGAACAACTATCTGGAAAAGTAAGTGAGTATATTATGTACGGAAACATAAACAAAGAAGAAATTAAACAACCACCATACATGTTTAGATTCTACAACGTACAGCCATGAAACTCCACAGAAAATTCCAAGGCTCCAAGCCCAACTGTGTTGCTCATATTTCAGAAAGAGATAACACATCCAATATTTTTGGTTGAATTTGCTGCTAATTATTTTCTTTCCTTCCTTGTATATATAACAGCTCAATCAGCTTTCTTATAAATCAGAATGTTTATGGTTTATTTATCATATGCTGAAGATATGGGAAGTGGGTATGAAATATGAGCCAGTCTCCATAAATCTGCAGCTTTGGATCATGACCTTCTCATTAGTATTTGTGAAGCCTCGGATTATAAAAGAATACTTGTAATCCTGACCATTTACTACACCAGGGGACTTTTGACCTTATATCAATCCAAACATTAAAGATGTATTCTCAGGGGAAAAAAAGAAACAATACAGGCAGGGGACTTGGACAAAGAAACATGTATTCTCAGGACCGAAAACTATGATCAGTATACACATGTATTCTCAAAAAAAAGGAAAAAAGATCAATATACATACGCACAAAGAAACATGGGTGAACTTAACAGCATACTCCCTGCATAAATGATAAATGTAAAAATACAGACAAGTTCATTGAATCCTCACATAACAATAATACATCCTTAAAACTCAATCAATAACATCGCAAATCATGAAACCTCACATAACTAAAACTAAAAAAATAATACAGATCCCACATCAAAATTTCATTGTCAATAATGAAAACAAAACAAATAGGAAATGTTTCATCTAACATAAACCAACTAGCTTAAACCAAAGTGATATCATTGGATGTGATGACTTTAATCATCAACATCTATTGAATCATCGTTATCCTCATCCTCCTCGTCGTCGTCCTCGTCCTCGTCTTCGTCCTCATCCTTGTCCTCATCGTCCTCGACATCCAATATATTGGTATTGACATTTAAGAAGTCATCCTCAACCTCTTCACCTAGACCTATAATACAAAGTAGCACATTGTCAAGGTTTTCGTTTGCCTCATAAGGGAAAATAGTTTGATTTTCATCCTCTTGATATGTCTCTAACGAGAAAGCTCAATGTTGTCTTTTTCATCTCTAGCAGACATATAATAAGTGTTCCTTGCTTTTGTTGTAATAACACTATACCAATTTTCATTTCTTCAAGATACACTTGGCGCATAAACAACTTATGTAGCTTGACTTGCCAATATAAATGACTCGTAAGACCGTAGTTGGGATCGACAATTAACTTCCACATTGCCATATTGATCCACTTTGACTCCTCTATCAATATCAAACCAACAACACTTGAATAAAACAACTCGATTCCCGTTACTTAGAAACTCAAGCTCAACAATTTCAAGTAGCCTTCCATAGAAGTCACATTCATAATCATTGTAGCAACTTCCTTCTATCATAATCTCAGAATTTTAAGTTTTTTTATTAAAATCATAGTCATTTGTGTGGAATCTGAAGCTGTTGACAATGTATCCTTTATAACTCCTCACTCGTTTACTAGGACCATAAGCCAAATGTTGTATATTTTAGTTTACCCCATCTTTGTGTTTAACCTATTTAGAAAAGCCATGAATGGTTAGAAGTTGTTCAAAACACATGCTATATTTCGAAAAAAAATTATATTATTCTTACATGATTTCGAAATCACTTAACGAAATTAGAATTCTGTTGGTCTTCAATCTCCTTTTCCATTACACTTGTATTGGCATGCCTCAATTGCTCCTCAAATTCACTAAAAATAATATTATGACCAAATAACCATATAAACATTAAGCAACTACTAAGTTAGCAAAAAATGTAGAAAAATACTTACCCAATATATAAATTGATTTCCTCACAATTACTCAATATATATAATATAGCAGCATCAAATTCTTAATCATCCAAAAATCGAAATATTCCTCCACCTATTGCACGACCTTGGTGGGTGAATATAGGCAAGCAACCCCTTGTGTCTACCTCACCACCATCAAAGTTACGATCCATTTGATTGAATCTTATATCAATGTTTGGTTCAAAGTAAAGTGAGCAAAATGTGACTATTTTCTCTATAGCATATGCTTCACAAATGGAATCCTCAATTTGAGTCTTATTACGAACCTTTTTTCTTTAACTGATGCATAAACCTAGAATTTACAACACATGCTTTAGATAACATTTTAAACAAATACATGTATAATTTATAAATTATGTATGTTAATGCTCTCATTACCTTTCAAATGGATACATCCATCGATACTGTACCAGTCCATCACCTTTTGCCTCATATGGTAGATGAATAGGCAAATGCTCCATAGAATCAAAAAAATGATGGTGAGAATATCTTCTCGAGCTTACACGTTGTTTCAACAATATTCTTCCTAAGAATATCTATTTCTAATTTTTTAATTACAGTTGAGCATATATCTTGAAAAAAATGACTAATTTCAATCAAAGCTTTTGAAATAGGTCTAGGCAAGAAATCACGGAAGGCACTTAGTAACAATCTTTGCATAAACACATGACAATCATAACTTTTCATATCAGAAAACTTGCAATCAACAGTGTTTACACAACGAGATAGATTTGATGAATAGCCATCTGGTAGCCTCAACTGTTTTATCCATTCACAAACTTGCTTTACTTCATCCTTGCTTAATGAGTAACATGCTTTGGGCAATACATTCTTACCATTGATGGTTTCTAGATGCAAGTTACTCCTAATACCCATTGCCTCCAAATCTTTACGGGATTTCAAATTATCCTTTGACTTACCCTTCACATTCATTACAGTATTGAAGATACTGTCAAATACATTTTTTTCAATGTGCATTACATCAAGGTTGTGACGAATCAAGAGTGTACTCCAATAAGGTAGTTCAAAAAAAATACTTTTCTTTGTCCAATGGTGGCATTTCCCGTAACCATCAATTTTCTGACCACTACTTGCCTTCCCAAAAGTGACTTGTTCTAATTCAGATATATTATTCTTGACATCAACCCCAGATAATCATTTTATAGTGGTTTCTTTCTCAACTCCCCTTTTGAACTTATCCCTTTGTTTTTTATATGGATGATTAAGCAGCAAAAATTGCCTATGACAATCAAAAAATGAGACCTTTCTACTATGATTTAGTGTGAAAGTCTTCGTTCGTTCCATGCAATAAGGACATGATAATCTACCATGGGTACTCAAACCTGACAACATTCCATAGGCTGAAAAGTAACTAATAGTCCACATCAATGCAGCTCTCATTTTAAAATTTTAATTTTTAGATGCATCATAAGTTTCAACACCATCCTCTCACAACATTTGCAATTCATCAATAAGAGGCCTCAAATAGACATCAATTTCCTTTCCAAGACTTCTTGGACCAGGAATCAATAGTGTAAGAAACACAAAAGGTTCTTTCATGCACATCCATAGTGGGAGATTGTATGGAGTAACAATAACCAACCAACATGAGTTGTTAGTACTTAAATGACCATATGGACTAAATCCATCTGCTGATAGACCAAGTCTAGCATTACGAACTTCATATACAAACGAAGGATTTTTGAGATCAAAATCCTTCCAAGCTTCACTATTAGCAGGGTGTCTAATTTCATCAAGTGTCTCAATGCGAGTGTCACTGTGTCATCTCATATGTTTAGCAGTCTTTGAAGATTAATATAACCTCTGAAGTCTTGGCTTAAGTGAAAAATAACGTAAAATCTTTCAAGCAATCTCTTTGGATGTACTCAGACCATTGTTTGGTTTATACATAGGACGACCACAAGTAGGACATTGTCTCTTATTTTCATTCTCTGGCCCATAGTACAATACACAATCGTTGATGCATGTGTGTATTTTCTTGTATCTCAAGCCAAACTTTCTCAAAATTTGTTTCATTTTGTAAAACGACTCCGATAACTTCTCATCTTTTGGCAAAACACCTTTCATCAACCTCAAAATGGTTTCAAATCCTTTGTTTGAAATCCCATAAGTAGACTTGATGTGTAATAGTTGAGTCATAGTAGATAACTTTGACACATAACAACCATCCCAAAGTCGTTTATCAACATTCTTCAACAAATTATAAAAGATTTGAACATATGGGTTTGGTTCTTCAATGTCTTCATCATTTGAGTCGTGATCCCAATCATAACCATAACCTGCAGCATCCATTACTAAATTTCTGTATTGATTACTACTATTGGATGAACCTCCCATGTCTAAAATGAGATTAAACATTGGAGGAGCATCTACACATTCTCTATGTTGAGTCCATGTAGTATAGTTACGTACAAAATCTTTGCGAAAAAGATGAAGATTAACAATATCTCTAGTCTCATAACATGTTAAGGCACAATTGGTACAAGAACACTTAATCTTTCCATCATCTACACACTCATCATTGGAAAAAGCAAAATCAAGAAACTCATTCACTCCTTCAAATTCAGATGATAAAAACCCACCATTAATTCTCCTAATCATCCAACTTCGATTTTTAGACATGAACCCACCATTAATTCTCCTAATCATCCAACTTCGATTTTTAGACATGCTTTCCTATGAAATTGATTTTTGTAAATAATAAGTAAGTAGATCAAATGAAAAATGTAAACAATAGATAAGTACAAAAGCATAGTTTCAGGTCTTCCTTAACCACAGATGGTGTTAAAAAACATGACAAGTTCGTTTTTTTCCCTTCTACAAAATATTTGAGCTAAAAAATTTATAACTATATGTAACTTCCAAACAAACTAAGCTGAAAAGTTGCAAACAGAAATTAAAAAAACAGTAAATACTAGAGTTATATGTAATCTTCTAGTTGTTACCGCATTAAGACATATGAATAGAAAAAATATGGAAATTATCTAAGTTTTAGGTATTCAACTTAGTCATGTATATCGTTAAGAAACATTATATTTAATTGAGTTCACGACTTTCCAGAAGAAAAAAAACTACTTGTAGCTTAAGCATCTCAACTCAGGAATAGGATCATATATTATCTTCCACCTGCTACCCACTTGTCAGTTGTTAGATTTACTTAAAGGTCCGATATCATAGGATACATGATGAACAAAAGATGATGGAAATTATCTATCTTTAATATATCACTAAATTACATTTTACTTTAAGAAACATTGTGCTTAAGTTAGTTCACGATTCTTCCGGTAAAAAGACTACTTATAGCTCAAATAATGTTACCTCAGAACAGGAAGTGAACTATACATAGATCTGTTAATCATTTGAAAAACAACGAAACTTGCCATGATTTCAAGAGGATTATAATGAATCAGATGAATGCAATTGTAATGTCTTAAGGGCATACACACACACACTCTCTCTCTTTCTTTCTTTTTTGTTAGTTATCTTGACGACATAGTCATACCAGCATTTATCAGAAAACCACATGATTCAGTTTCAAATGAAGAAAACATAATCGAAGTTGTTTTGATCAAAAAGACAGATGAATAACATCACATTTTCACTGAAGTCCATGAAGACAAATCAAATTGATGCATCTAGAAAATAATAAAGTAGAAATCAAACTCTCTTTCTAAACTAAGACCAAATATCAGATGATTTAGGTACATAATGGGGATATGATTCTCTAACACAGTAAATTCTAGATGGATAATATGCACAGCAATTGACATGATAAATATCTTCTCATACCCATTTCAACTGTTGGTTCTTTAAATGCACAAGAAATAATATTTTATACACACACACACACACACATATGCACATATATATATACACACACACACACATATATATACATATATATATATATACACACACACATAGGAGTCGGTTTGGCTATTTTGAGGAAAAATGCATAAGGACTATTAGATTGTGATCTAATGGTAAATATTAAAATCGCCAATGATATCATAGTGGTTTTGTGTTTTACTTTTTAAAATAGTACATCTGTTAGATTTTTATTTGTAATTGGTAATTGTTATTTTTAGTGATGTGAAGTTTCTATCAGTTATGGTGAAACTAACAATTACACAGTCATCCTTCTTTAGAATGAATTTAAAGTAATCATGTCTTCACGTAATAATTTGCTTTGACTGCAGATATGTTTTATGGATTTATTTGGAACGTTGAGGAGTGGAGACCCCGTTGCCATTGGTATTCACTAGATTGTCATTATTTTACTTATCAAATGCTGAAGATGGTGATAAGGAAGAACACGTCGTGCTATGTTTTATAACTTTGTTATTCTGTTATCCAAACAGTATTACAATATTGTAACTGTTTCTGTTTTAGGAATCTTATTAATGTTTGATAAATTCATACGTGGATTTTATGCAAGATTTATTTGCAATGAAAGAGAGGAAGTATTGTATTTATATTATTTCGTATCAATGTTAACCAAATAATAATACAAAGTAGTAACCGTTTGTATTTAAAAAAAATCTTATAAGAAAATCATAAGTTCATATAACTATTTGTTACAAATAGTAATACTATTTTATAAATTTAATACAAACATCAACCAGGAATGCAATTAATAGAAAGAATGTTTATTAGTAAGAAAGGTTTAATTTAAATTGTCAAGATTTGTAATGGCACAAGATAAGGAGGCTTTTAAATTTTGAAAGGATAATTGACAGTTACGTGGATATAGTTGGAAGGTTATAATTTGGCAGTTTAATTTGTTGTTACGTGGATATATCATGACACAAAATAAAGGGAATTTAAAATTTGAAGGGTTAATTAGTAATTACGAGGATATATATATGGAAAGTTATGATTTGAAAATATTTAACAGGTTCAGTATATAATTTAAAGATCTGAAAATTATAAATGAGAATATTTTGTGATTGAAAAAATTTTGTTTATTTGTTATGATTTTTTCCTTATTTGTAGTGATTTGAAGGTAACTAACATATGGTCAGTATATATTTTTAGATTTCCTAATGAATTTGTGTTATTTATTTTTGTGGAGTTCAGTTAAATTCGGTGAACTTCTATCGAAATCGTATAACTGTTTTAAGTACTTGTGTTTTTAGATTACCAGGTTCATGTTATATTGATGTTTCAGAATATGAAGAAGTGTCTTTCAAATGTGTATTAGGTTTTTCATGGATGAAATAGTTTTGTATGTTAGTGTTACGTTACTGAATGTTTGACTTTAGTAATTTATTATTGTATATGAAATAGTAGTACTATTTATTATTTTGAATTTGGTAATTTTTATTTTGAAAGTGGATGAGAAGGATTTCTAATTTGAATGTTTCCTATTATTTCGATTTTATTTTTATTAACGTCAAATAAGGTATGTCACATTGTAATGGTAGTTATGACATTAAAAGTAAGTATTGATAGTTTTTAATTTTCCTATGACTAGTAGTAGTGATTATGTAAATGCAAGTGTGGGTGTATACTAGATCGAGCCTTATCGAAAATCATGGTTGCCATTATTGTTGACAAGGTTATGGGATGTCATTAGTATGGAAATGCAGTGAATAGTTTTATAGTTTTGTAAAACTATTTAATTATTGATGATGGTAGTTTTTTGTTAATAATTCTGAAATTGTGTTTATGAAAAAATTATTCAAAGTAGTATATGCAATAGATTTAGAAATTCTATTATGGTATCACATGTAAATCTAGGTTGTGATGTGCTGATAAGTACTTCCTAAATTATTTTTTGATTTTGGAATGTTGAATCTATTGCAACAAAATCTTCTAATTATCATTATTGGATTGTATTTTCCATGTTTTTTTGGATTTGCTTAAGGCATAAAATCAGGGATTTGTTTAAGACATACAATTAACATGCAAAATCAAGAATTTGTGTCTTTTTGGATTTCCTTATTATTTGACATACAATTGATATATATATATATATATATTATTTATTTATTTATTTATATTTATATATGAAAGTGGTCTTTATATCATGGCTTAAGTTTGGTTGGATGGATCAAACTAAATGCAATGTTAATTATCTAAACTAGTTGGAAGTCACCTTGTTTGCCTTTTCCATTGGAAAGCGAGGCGTGAGGAATGAAGCCTGGTCTGAGATCGTTCTATCAAATTAACAAGAAAATTTAAAGAATGGGAAATATGAAATAATAAGCGAAAATAATAATAAATTGGAATGATCTTGGATCAAACTTCATTCCATACACCCACTTTCCTCCTCAAACTCCTTCTAACTGAAAAAATAAACCCTTAAAACTAAAGTACAGAACCACATAAAAAAGAATATGTATTGGTCTGGTGAAACTGACTTCTCAAACCAAATCAAACAATCTTTTATCAATTTGAAAAATTTTCAAATCAAATCGAACTGTTATTTATGAAAAAACCCAAACCAAACTGTAAAACTTGGTTCAATTTGGTTTGATTTGATTTAGTGTTTATACCAACCAATTTGCACTCCTAACAACTACCACTTCAAAAAAATAAAAATAAAAATAACGCCATGCCTAAATCTTAATAACTTTAAAACAAGGTCTACTTGAAAGAATAATTCAAATTCATCAAGAAGTGAGCAATGCTGACCAGTCAACCACCATGTAATGGCCAAAGTTAGCACTACATAAGTCAACAACTTTGAGAAGTGATTGATTGCTGCACTAAACCAAATATCCTGGTATCTTTTTTTTCTGGAGATTCTAAGATAATCTCTAATTTTTCATGTATTACCTCATTTCAACATCAGCATATCAAAGGTCGATTAAGAGGGAAAAAAACATAGATTGGATGAAGAGGTTGGATTTGGGAAATGTCTCATTCATAGTTGGAGTTTCCCTAAGAAAACTGGGATTCTTAACTAAAAATAGTAAAGTCAGAAGATGCATTCCCAGAAATTGAACAACATTGCTAACTAGAAATTGAACAACGCTTGAACAGAAGATGCATTCCCAGATTTGTACTACAGAAACCAAACTTTCATACAAAAGTATTGCAACTAGTTAATTCATTAAAGGATAATTTGAAGCCAGGGTAAGAAAAAAATCAGGAAAAGAAAAGAAAGAGAAAGAGAAATCTCACCTACACCTGATACGCCTGATACAGAAGTATCCTTGAACACCAGGTGTTGCTGCTTTAGCTGTTGAACAAATGACCCCAACCAAAACCGATGGTCAGTCGACAATGTTGAAATGGAAAGGAGTAACGGGAAAATAAAAGAGAAGTTTTGATGAAAAGGAATAATGCTTGATATCGCTGTTGCTTTCTTACCAGAGAAGGAGGCGGCCGTAGGACAGCGGGAGGAGGAGGCGGCCGTAGGAGAACGGGAGGAGGAGGCGTCCGTAGGAGAACGGGAGGAGGAGTAATGACAGAGGAAGAACAAGAGGAGGAGGCGGCCGTAGGAGAACGGAAGGAGGAGGTGTCTGTAGGAGAACGGGAGGAGGAGGAGTAATGACAGAGAAAGAAAGGGAGGAGGAGGCGGCCATAGGAGAACGGGAGATTTTGGGGGGTGGAGGAAGAAGTGTCGAGGTTTTGGGAGCAAGAGGAGGAGGTGATGGCAAAGGTTTTCGCCGGTAGAGGGAGAAGTGTCGAGGTTTTGGCCTTTAGGAGGGTTTTGGGCGGAAGAAGAGAGTTTTGATGAAAAAAAAGATGGAAGAAAAGTAATGGCTAAAATTATTAACATTTTAATATTAGTCACGCTCTAATTTTGTGGTTAATCTGTGGTAAAAATAAATTTTCATTAAGATAAAAATATTAACCACGGTTATTTTATGTTTAACCACAGGATGTGATCGTGGTTAAGTAATGTTTTATTTTATTGATTAGAAATAATTTATTTATGACTATTTTTATGACTATTTTGTGGCAAAAACATAACAATTAGCCACGGAATTATTGTTTGTAGTTAAATTTGATGGTTAAAGTCTAATTTTCTTGTAGTGGTTGTAGAAGTATTTATGTAGTTATTATCTACTCTTTTGCATTTGTCAGCTAAAGTAATTAATTGTAGTGGTTGTAATGTTACATTCTTCACTCATCATTGTTGATGATATCAAAGGTACACATAATCCCTACTCACACTTTCAAGTTTTCATTTATTAGTATAACAAATACCTTTAAGGTTACTTTATTAGTTAAGGTTAACACGTTACAACTTTGTTTCTTGAGACAAAAAAGAGAACACTATTCAAATCTCACATTTGAAGTTTGAACATCTATTTGTTTACAGAGGTTATATCTCTCATTGCTATAACCTTTAAAAGAATTTGAGACTATTTTATCTACCATGTCTGATGTTGGTTGCACTTGCTTAAATTCTCGAAATGCAATTCTTTCTTATTATATTTATTTCCATTATCCTGATTATGAACACACATGTTTTTCTCAAATCAACAAGAACAATAATAAAAGATCACCATCCTATCAAACGTAATATATATCTTGGTTATAAACTACTTTTGCATCCCCTTCTAGCCCAGAAATTGAAGAAAGACTTGGACTAACTATTTACTATTTTGTTAGTTTCCAATTAAAACATTGTTAAACTTACTAAAAGAAGACTATTACTACTAAACTGAAATTGAATGCAAGCTGCAAGTGGTCTAAGATCTCTAGACTAGACCTGGACATCTTATATGATATCTGAGCTTGTTAAATAAAAATGTAGAAACCATTAAACCTTGAGAATGGAAATGATCTCAGATTGTAAGAGTTGCATTATACATAGTCTAACCTGCCATTTTGATCAAATAACATTGTCTGAATAAGGTCAGAAGAAGGAAAAGGCAAGAATGATCATATTACAAAAGGTGGGCAAAGATTTCATTAAAACAACTCAAGTAGCCTCAAGTAGCTGAGTTGACTAGGAGAAGTGGGTTTCACATCCTCTTCCTGCATCCAGATGAAAAATTGTTGGGGCTCCACTCCAACAACAAATACACAACACAGTCTAAAAAAAACTGTGCTAACAAAAAAAAGGCAAATTACGGTGTTCTAAAAGCTGAACCAAAACGTCTGACACTGATTCGCCAGCTATGCAGTTTGAACTGCTCCAAATCAGGTTTTGGCTGTTTGAACCATGTGAAATGCTACCACAATCTATACAAGAGTGATGACGTACTGACAGTTTCAGCTGGATTTTTCTTCAGTTTTCAACTCATAAATGTTCCACGCTTAACTTTGTCCACACCGAGGATGGAGGCAGGACTCAGGAGGGGCGGGCGGGGGCCTTGGTCTCCCCAAGCCATCCAAAATCATGTTATATTTCTTACTGAATTACCCATGGCCTTCAAGGAAGCAAGTGAGCCACTCTCTCATCATCCCATTATCAGTAACAGATGTACCTGAAGCTATTCCTATAATAGGATGATCACCCTTGGTAGAATTGTTTGAGTACTGCAAGTGCTAGTGTAGGTCAATCCACTTGGACCCAGTTTTACAGTTTACATAATCGAAATATAGGGTTTTTTTAGTCTTAGATCTTAACTTGCCGTGCATTTATATCTGTATATAAATAAGCCAAAGATCAAGGTTGTACATATGTATTGGTACTAGACACGAAATACATCTTTCAAATAACAGGAGTTATTTTCGAATAAGCCAATTCATTTGGAATCCATTCTTTTTCCTATCCAAAGATGAGTCCTTTATCCCTGTATTTCCAAATCGAGAATTCTTTACAGATAAAGAGATGTCAAATGGACTTATTACTTCCCAAAAAATAATCCACCCATCCTCCTCGTCATATCTTACATGGTATCGGATCCTTGAATGTGATAAGTGTTTTTGTGTTCTTGATTCAGTTAGTTTGTTGGGTTTGTCCGTTGGGTTTCTTTTAGTCATGGGTGTAGTTAGTTATTGCTGTTATTAGTGTTTGGTTTACACGTTGACACGTAAGTAGCTGAGCTGGGTTATGCTACTGTGTAATCCTATTTAAAGCCTTGTAATACTTTCTGATGTGAATATGGAAGAGTGATCGTTATCTGCGACTGTAGCTCTGCAACTCATCTTCTTCTCCTTCTCCTTCTTCTTCCTCCAGTCTTCTTGCTGCATTCTTTGTTCACTTACAGAATGGCAACCTACTCACCCCCTCACCTCCAACATGAGCAACCTCACCGTGGGTACACCATATGCTGACAATGACAATGTCCAGATAGGAAACGGTGCAGGTTTGCTTAATTATGACAACGTGCGATTTCATTCCTTCTTTTGTTCTATGCATTAAGGATGCTTTTCTTCTAGGAACCATTGACTATACTACTCTCTTATTGGTCTCAAAATAAGGAGGCAACCATTGGCATTTCTTGGTGGTCTCATGTCTTCTGGTGTGTGGCATTAATATTTATATATCGCCTCGGACATCCTTCCAGCCCGTCATGTGTTATCTTCTGTCCTCCAGCAAAATAATCGCCGGCCCTACGTTTGGCTCGTCCTCTTCCTCGATGTGTAGTGTATGCCTAACTACCTACTTGGAAAGACCCATCGTCTACCGTTTCTTAATTTCTTCTACGTCGATGTACACGAAACCGCAGGAGTTAATCTACGTCGACTTATGGCATCTGGCTCCGGTAGTGGTGCGGCCAATGTTATTATATATATACATTATATATATATATATATATATATATATATATAGTCAAGAGATCAGTTGCATCCTCCTTTAAATTAACAAATTTGAGGGAAGATGCATCATTATGGTTGATTGTTAATCTAGTGGTTAGTATTGAAACCACTTATTTAGAGATAAAACCACTAGTAGTTTCGTTTTTGGAGGGAAATAATTTTTCATTTTTTTATTTAATTATTTTGAAGTATT
>JAMKQA010007711.1:0-13094 GCA_024699735.1 Posidonia australis | reverse complement strand
ACCAATATCATCAAAATTTGTCATTTTAATATTAAAAATTTAAATAAAACCCTTAACCCACAAAAACCAAAACCCAAAAATGGAGGGATTAGAAGTAATGAATTTGGAGGGATTAGAAGTAAAGAAAATTTGATGTTGCTGGCTCAGTTACTATTGCGTGGAGACGGGAGTCTGGAGAGCAGAAGACCGGGCAGAATCCACAGCCAAAGCAAAATCTTCACTTGAGAAGTTGAGAATTTTGTAGAGGAGAGTTGAGAGAGTTGTGGAAAAAATGAAAGGTATGGGGGAGTATTTATTGGTGAAAATTTGGTTTTTTTTTTTTTTAAGTGCAACGGCTACTTTGCGAGCCGGCGTGGCCCGCTGTGGTTTATTTTTATTATTATTTTTTTTTACTGTTCGCGTGCCGGCCCAGCCCGTGGCTGTTCATGGGCCAAATTGGGCCTAATACGCGGGCCTAGGCGGGCCTGCCTGGTCGGCCCGGCCCGGCCCCCGACTGCTGTTTCCGGGCCCGGGTTGGGCCGGGCTGGCCCGATTTCCATGTCTATCTACAGCCTTGCCTTTCTCATACCTGGGTTTACCCCTTCATTATAGGAAAGCCACACGTAGGGATTGGCTTCCTATTGTTGAGAAATTGTCCTTAAAACTATCCCACTGGAAAGCTCATTTTCTTTCTTTGGGTGGCAGATTGACTCTAATTAATTCAGTCCTGTCAGCAATCCCCACGTACTTTATGTCTGTGTTACACATGCCTAGGCAAATCGAGAAAGATATTGATAGAATCAGGAGTAACTTCCTCTAGAAGTCAGATCTGTCTATCAGGAAAGGGATGCATTTAGTTAAGTGGGGCTTACTTTGCAGACATAAGCAGTAAAACGGCTGGGGGATAATCAATCTTAGAAACTTTTATTTAGCTCTTAAATCTAAATTAGTTTGGCAACTACTTTCTTCTGATAATCATGCCATGTGGAAAGACTTGGTGAAAGCCAGATATTTGCATTATTCCTGGCCTGAGGCTATTCAGAATACTTCTACAAACTATTGCTCCCCTTTATGGCTTTGCCTTAAAAGCTGCTTTAACACAGTTAATTGTTTTTCTTCTCATTATCTGGGCAATGGGGAAGATACCCTATTCTGGGTACATACTTGGTGGAATGGTAAAAAATTAAAGTATCTGCTCCCTCAACTATTTCTCATCTGCAGATGGAGGAAAGCCTCCGTTAAAAAAATCTACGAGATTTCTGGGACTGATTTTAATAAGTTGTTTGATCTTTCTAAAGTCCTGATAAATGAGTGTAATATCTTGCAACCTCAACTGGATACGTTGGCAAATATAATCCACTCTGTTTCTCTAGGGCTGGAGAGGGATGACATCTCGTGGTCCCTTACCTCTTCTTCAAAATTTTCTGTCAATTCTTGCTACAATATTCTGAATGATGATGGTTTAAGATTCAACCTCTTTGAGCAGGTATGGCAGACTTGGGTTCCCCTCAAGGTTAAGATATTTTCCTGGCTTGTTCTACATAATAAGAATGTCAATAAAGAGAATCTGGTAAAGAGAGGATGGGTTGGCTCCCCTTGCTGTATTTTCTGCAATCTAAATGTTGAATCTAATAATCACTTATTTATGTTCTGTGCATACGTTTCTCAGATCTGGCAATTCTTTTTGTTCTCAGATATATATCCTGGCTTTTATAATATGATTTATTTATTTCAGTATAAACCTGCGCTTAAGTTCAATTTAAATAATTGCGACAGGTATGTTTTGATCTAAGTTATCCTTTGGGTAACCTGGAAAGAAAGAAATAGCAGAAAATTTCGTGGTGTTCTTAAACCTAGTTATCTTATTATTCTCGATATCATTGGACTAATGAGTCTTTGGCTAGATTCTCTTTCACCAGGGTTTGAGAAGGAGGATCTGAGGAATTCATTATCTTTAATGAAAGTTGCTTCGTCTGCAATCCGATCCGCCTCTTTAGATGCTTCTCACCCTGCTCCTGACAACAGCCAACGTCCATATGCCCCTGATGATGATATAGGGCTATAGTTCTATTAGTTTTATTTTGACTTTCGAACTTGACCCTCAGCTTTGCTGGGGTTGGACTGTAATATTGGCAACAACATTGCCTTATTCTCTCTTGTGATTTTTGTGTGACTCTTGATTTCCTTGGATTTTTCCTTGGGATAAAAAATTTAATACTACTTACCATTACCAAAAAAAAAAAAATGTGTAAAAATCATTAGGACATTTTTCCATTTGTCGATGGATCGAATCAGAAATGTGCAATATTATAGTTTTCTATAAATTTGGATCATAATTCCTAAACCTTAGTTTTAGCAGTAACATCTGTGCCTGACTTTCCATTTAATATAAATCATGGAATTTCTTGTAATTATTTGTGTGTGGTTTATTAATGGCGAATCCAAGTTGTGTTTGTTGGCTGTAGTCTCTCCTTGTGTTTTGTACCCTTGGTTTCTCCTTTGTGGTGTAACTTCTTTGGTTTGTGGGTCTGTTATGTAACTAAAACCCGTGTTTGGGGTAAAACCCACTTGGACTTGAGGGTGGACCTGGTCAAAGAGACCAACCTCATGTGTCTTGTGCCCTTTCTCCCCGTGACCACACCCGTGACTTGATTTCTCCTACACACGAGGCCTCGCGGGAGGGTTGTCCGTCCCGTCGGCGGTAGGGAAGCTGGCAAGAGGTCGGTGGAACCCATGGGGATGGCAGGCGGTAGTGGTTTTAAAGGGAGGCGTGCGGCATTGGGGAGGAGCGGAGAAACCAGAGAGAGGGTGAGAGGGAGTGTGGAGGCTGAAGAGGAGTCGCGCGTCGGAGGAAATCGCGCTAGTGCAGGGGGGAGGCGGGTGTCGTGCACCGTCGGAGCTAGAGGACACGCGAGGCTTGTCGAAGCCAGGTACGCGTTCCCCTTCTGTTTCCCTCCGTCTGTTGAGGTATGTTAGGGTTAATGGATAAATCATAGGGTAATGCTGTTAAAATTATGCAAAAATAGGAAAATATGTTGGACTGTGACGAATGATGTATTTACGTTGATATCATGTTGATCCATGTATATTTTGTGGGATTTTTGTGGAAATTCTTGATGCATGCTACAGTGACATCGAATGGGCCTTATGGCTTTGTGATTTTCTTTAGAATAGCATGCTTAATGGTTTTATGATCGGTTTAAGGGGTTTTGAAGTAGACTTGGAGGTCTACACCTCATGTTTTACTTATAATTTTTGTAGTATTTTAGAGGGGTCCGCTCCTTACTCCCACTTTGGGGAGAAGTGACGACGGAGGTCGGGGAGGTTTTCTGCGATGCTCCCAGGTGGTTCCCTGGACCACTGATTCGGACGACCGAGGGAAATTCGGTCGACCGAATCAGGGGGTTTCGGATGACCGGATGATTTCGGTCGACTGTTCTGGCAGGGGACTGATAAAACTGACAAAAAATCGGTATACCGAAATATTTCGGTCGACCGAATCAGGGATTTTCGGTCGACCGAGACCCTATTCGGTATGCCAAATCAGGGCCCAGGGCTATATTAAAAATGCTTAGAAAATTGTTGATAAATATGGATAAGTACATGATAAATGTATGTGATGCATGGAAATGACTTGTGGAATATTGCATGTGAGTATGTTGATTTTTAATGATGTTTTCCATGAGATATTGAAACATGGCTTATGTGTATAAATGTGGACCCATGTGAGGGGTGAATGCATGGTATAATGACCATGATCGAATGTGTGGGCTGGAAACCACAGATGATAATATGATGCATAATGCGTGTGATTTACAAAGAGTTTATGAACGAAACACTGGTTTTGACAAATGTTTTGAAAAGAGAAATTGCATATGGTTTTAAAGAGATTAATGGAATTGTAGGAACAACAATGAAACTAGGACTTGCCGACGAGGTAGTGAGACCTGTAAAGATGTCGGGGACGTGTCTTTGGTTGTGGTTGCCGAGTTTGCAGTGCTGGGTAGGAGCCTCGAGACAGTGGTGGTACTGTAGGACCTGGGGTACAGGAGCCCCGGACTACCCTCAGTGTCGGTGCTGGACGGGTCTGGGGTTAGAGTCCCCAGGTGCTTGGGCACCAGGGCATCCTGAAGATGCACTCCGTGCTTGTACCAGTGAGGGTACATTTTAAGGCTGCGGCCGGGGCGGTTGAACTCCAACGTTGGGTGGTTCACCGCGGCACTGCAGTGTGAGTGTGGTGACATGGAATCCTCACCAACTGCTTGTGGCCAGATCGATCGCCTGTGGCCAGGGTGATGCGACCAGTTTTGAAATGGAAAAGTGTGGATTTGTGTATTAGACTAGTTTCTAGCACGAATTTGTGATAAATTGTGCTAATGGTTTTAAATGATGTTTTGGGTTAAGAAACTAGATGAAATGATTTTCTTCTCCTGTGTTGAGTATAAAGGTTTATCAATGAGCATGAGGTTTTGAAAGAAAGGAAAAACAAAGTTTGAAAAGGCATTGTTTTCAAAATCTTTCTAATCAAATGTGTGGTTTTGGTGATGGTAGTTTTCTGGCAAATGTTTTCGCGGATTTTATCGCTGTTTTTGGGGTGCGTACGGGGTGACATTCCTGTCACTCACGCGTGTTTTCTTTGTCTCCTTTTGTTTCAGGTGCTCAGGAGTAGGAGCAGTCTAGTTTGGTGCATATTTTCAAGCCACTTTTGCCGTACACAGGTCTGAGTGATTAGCTTTATTTATTTAATTCTATCATTTAGATTATTTTAGCTGCTCTTGGGTACTTCTTGTATTATTGTGTAGTACTGGGTTGTTACATTAGCTTCCCTTCTCTCTCACCTCCATCTTGAGAAAAGTGTAAGATAAGAGGAACTTTGTGGTTTAAAAGACTAGATCTGTGATATAGGAATAAGGATTTCTACGTAGATTCAGGTATACTTCCACACCTCATCATATATATATATTTTGTGATTAATATAATGTGATTAGATTTTGAAAAGTGCGTTTTAATATATAAAATTCATATATTTTTGAAATCTATTTTCAACAAATATATTATAGACAAAACGAAGCAAAATCAAATCTTTGAAAGGTCGCTTGCTCTTGCTTGGAGTTTAAGGGAGTTATTGGCAATTCTCATGTTCTAGGTTAGTCATGTGTTTTTTATTTGGAAGACTTAAAGTACTAGTTTTTTTGTGTGTGGATTTTAACCTTTACATTTAATAAGATTTGAACCCGTAATCTCACAATTGGAGTAATAGTCACGTATCGAATGAATCATGTTTTGTTTAGTTTGAAGTACTAAGTTAGTCATGGATACATCTTTTGTGGGATTTTAAAGTACTAGGTTAGTCACAAGGACTTTTCATAAGAGATTTCAAAATAATGGGTTAGTCCATGTTCCATAAATTTGTCGTGGACTTTATACCAATAGCACTATGAGGGACTTTTTTATAACAAAACTAATTAAAAAAATTACCATCAAAATCGACGATACTTTTTAGTTCTTTCTCAAATCCTTTATCCTATTGTGGAAAACGAAAACCCTTGACATCCACACCTATTGCTCTATACGATCTATTCCCTTTCGCCATCGTATGATAGATTTCCTTTGCCACCTAAGTTTCTTCACTACTAATAGGTTTCTTCTCCTTTGCCAATAGGTTTTAGTTCTGTCTTCTTCTCTTCTTCCATGGAAAAGAACACTACCATAGATCACTCTGCCTTGATATTCAAGACCCACAGGGCACCCCCATTGTGGACCTCCAACACTCCACCAACGGGATCTACTTCTTTAGCTCTTGCTCTGTCTCTGTCAACACTTGGGTGGAGCCCCAAATTCGTAGTCCTCAACTTGGTGGCCTTCACCATCATCCTGGGTTGACTTATTGTTGTGAAAATTTTCTACTAAATGATGTTTTTAATCTCTTGTTGTTGTGTGTTCTTCATGAAATCATGGGTTTCGAAGTCTTGTTGATGTGAGGTATGATGGAGGGACGCAAGGTTTTGACATTTCTTGTTCAACATCATTGCTACCATTTGTCTCATTGATATCGTTAGAAATCATCTATTGTTGTTCACAGCAATTTCTTTCATGGACATGAGTGTGATCTCTATATTTTCTTCTTGAACCTTTTTTAGGAAATCATTTTTTTTTAATATGTTGCATGTTCCATACAAATACATGTGTTATTACTGTTGTAGTTTATAAACTATTTGTTTAGTATATTTAGTTTTTTGATGTGATGTTTTTTGAGTCTATATTTTAGATGTTAAGAAAAGAGAAGGAAGTAACCAACTATGAGATATGGACTTCACAAGAAACAAAAGAGTTGATAAATTTGTTAGTTGAAAAGGCTAAAAATGATGCATGAAATGTTGATGGTTCATTTTCTAAATTTTTTTTTGACAATTAAAGTTATTCCCACTTTGAATTCAAAGCTGGGGTGTAACAAGACTTATGAACATGTACAGAGCAAGATCAAAGTCATGAAGAGAAAGTATTTGCCAATTGCAACGTTGATGGCATCCAATTTTTGATTTGGATGGGATCCAATCATATCTTAAGGTTACAACATTTAATTACCTATTATCAAATGAATTTAAGAATATTTTTTATTTCTATGTTAATGTTCTCATCCTACTATAGAAACATCTAAAAGCTAAAGAAGCAACAACAATATCGAGATTGGGGCTCCAACAGGTAAGGTTTTTCCAGTGGTGGTTGTACTGTTTTTATTTTTTCTTATCTGTCTGTTTCCGTCACCACCTCTTTATATAGGGAGCAAAAATACATGTTACCCCCTCCGCCCCAAACACTCTCGAGAAATTCGGCACCATCACCGGCCATTTCGCAAGAAACGGATGTCCGTTCATGGTCTTCGTTGACCATGTCCCAACATCTCCCACTTGGTCATGAAGACCAAGAATTTCTACATACTTCCACTATTCATGGAATGTATGAATTTCCACTCCCACTATTTGTGAGAATGTATTCCACTTCTATTGTCCATGGATATATTCCTTAATCGCATCAATCCAACAAACTTGATGAATTTTTCCACTAAAATCCCTTTAGTTAAAGTATCAGCAATCATATCATCTATGGGAATATAATTTACTTTTATTTTCCCTTTCTCTACAATATCACGAATATAATGATATTGTATTTCATTATATTTTCCTTTTGAACTATTAACACCACTATTTATAAGACTGATTGCAGCTTGGTTGTCACAATATATATCTATTGGACCACTTATCAAATTAAGATTTAAATTATTCAAAAACCTTTTTATCCAAACAGTATGTGTGATTGTTGTATTGCAGGTAATATATTCAGCTTTTTGTGTGTATTTAGCTACACATCATTGCTTTTTACTGCCCCAAGACACAGCACCACCTCCAAAGATAAATAAATGTCCCAATGTGGATTTTCCATTATCTTTGTCACCACCAAAGTCTGCATCAAAATAATCATATTCTTCAAGCTCATCTGCTTGATAAGTAAGCTTGCATTGCAAAATTTCTTTTATGTATTTCATTATTCTTTTAACAACTTCCCAATGTGCCGTTCGGGAATTGCTTTGGAATTTACTTACCAAACTTACAGAATATGCCAAATTCAGTTTAGTACACAACATTGCATACATTAAACTTCCAACTGCTTAAGCATATGATACTTTCAAAGGTTGTTTCCCCTTTTTAGGATATTGGTCATTACTTAACTTTTTCCCCAAAACATGTGTAAGGGTTGAAGAACAATCTTCCATTCTAAACCTTTTTAGTACTGTATGTAAGTACCTTTCTTAATTTACACTTAGTGTTCTAGATTTCCGATCCCTTAGGATCTGAATTCCAAGAACATAGGATGCTTCTTCCATGTCCTTCATCTCAAATTTCAAGCTAAGTTCTTCCGTTGTTTTATTCAACATGTCAATGTCATTTCCGACGAGCAAAATATCATCCACATACAGTGATAATATCACAAACTTGCTCCCACTTTTCCTGACATATACACAATAATCTAATCTGTTTGAAACAAATCCTATTTTGACAATTACATCATGGACTTGCGATACCATTGTCTAGATATTTGTTTCAAACCATATATTAATCTATTTAGCTTACATACTTTGTCTTCATGTTCTCCTACCTGAAATCCTTCAAGTTGCGACATGTAGATTTCTTCCTGCAAATCTCCATTTAGAAATGCAGCTTTTACATCTGTTGATGTAATTCCAAATCAAAATGTGTAACAATAGCCAATATTATTCTTACATATGTGAACTTAGCAATAGGTGAATAAGTTGCCTGAAAATCAATTCCCGGCTTTTGTGTATAACCTTTAGCAACTAACTGAGCCTTATATTCATCAATAGACTCATCAACCTTTAACTTTTCCCGGAATATCCATTTACATTCTTTGACTTTCCTTCCTTTAGATAAATCACACAATTCTCATACTTGATTCCTTTTCATGAGATTCGATGACATCTTTATATGTTACGGGTTTCATGTGATTTTCATCCATGTCTACTAATAAATAAGAAAGCTCACAAGAATACAAATGATAATCATTTATCCATATTGGTTGATGTCTCATTCTTTTGTTGCTAATAGGTTCTATCGGTTCTCCATTCTTATTTATAGTTTCATTATTTTCATTTATAGGCTCGTTTTAGTTATCTCCCACAATTTCCACAAGTTTAATTATATTTTTCATATTTTCTTCCCCTTCTACCACAGGGTCATGTTTCTGAACATCATTGAAATAATCATTACCTAGTACAAGTAGTGGTTCCATTTCTTTCTCATTTTCTTCCTTTTCATCTAAATTTTCTAGAAAAGTTGCATCTCTGTATTCAATGATTCCCTCATCTTTATGGTAAAATTTATAACCAAAGGAATTTTCACAATAGCCTAGAAATCTGCATTTAAGTGTTCTAGATTCCAACTTATCCCTTAACTGTCCAAGAATAAGTACACGGGCTATAGATCCATATTTCCTAAAATAATGTAAATTGGGCTAAGTTCTAGTCTGCAACTCATAAGGTGTACTAGGTATAGATTTGAAGGGTATTCTGTTTAATACATGATTTGCTGTAAGTAAAACTTTTCCTTAAAAAGTTTTAGAGAGACTTGAATGTGAAAGCATACATCTAACATAATTCATCAGAGTTTTGTTTTTTCTTTCTGCTACACCATTTTGTTGTGATATATAAGGCATTGTAGTATGTCTTTTAATTCCATGCATTTCACAAAACAGTTCAAATTCATTAGAATTATATTCCCTACCTTTATCTGACCTTAACATTTTAATGTTTCTTCCAAGTTGTTTTTCTACTTCTACCTTATATTTCTTGAAACATGTTAATACCTCACTTTGGTGAGGCATTAAATATACATAAGCATACATAGAAAAATCATTTATAAAAGTCACAAAATATTCCTTGTGATTATATGTTTTAACACTTAGTGGACCACACACATCAGAACGAATTAAGCCCAACAATTCATCTGATTTATGTCATATTCCAAAAGATTTTTTAGTCATTTTTCCAATTAAGCAATAATAACAATTTCCTGATTCCATATTTTTAATATCAGGCAACATGTTCATTTTTATCATTTGATTCATTTTAAACTTATTAACATGTACCAATCTCAAATGCCACAATTCATATTCAGATAAATAACACAAGGAATAACCAGAAGCCATATCAATTTCATTTATTTCATTGTTGATTACAACAATTCTGAATAAATCATGTTTAGGTACACAAGTTCCCATAGCAAAAATCTTTTTATCTTTCTTAATGGATACACTTGTATTGTAAAACCGCACTTCCAGACTATTCTTCATTAGAACGCCTACGGAGATAAGATCCCGTTTCATGCCAGGTGCATAAAGGACGTCCTTCAATATTATAATGCTATCCCCAGATCCAACTGATAAGTGCCAATACCTTTCACATCTAAATAAATGTTATTTCCCACATAGATGCGTTGTTCTCCATGACTGAATTCTTTAAATGACTCCTGTTCCATCTTAGCTTTAGAGATGTGCCGAGTGGCACCTGAATCCACCCACCAATCATTAGAACTAGGAATTATAACATTATTACATTCAACAACTCTCATAAAAACTCTTTTGTTCTTCTATTCCGAGGCATTGTCTTTATTCCTATCCTTATTTGGATAATTTGCTTTGAAGTGACCAAATTGGCCACAGGCATGACAAAAACTTCGTACTTTTTTTCCTTGTGCTTAATTTAGCCTGTATTGGTTTCTATTTGGTCTATTCTTTCTTTTATATTTTTTGTCATTCTTTGACTTCTAAAAAGTGGCATTTGCTTCTTCTAGATTGGTTTCATGACGCTTCTGACTAACCGTGATTTTTTGCTCAGTTCCCAACCAAGCTGGCAATTTAGTGAGTTGAAGTGGGGTTGACCTTAGAGATGTAGTGACCATATCAAAATTATGTGGCAAACTATTTAATATGATTGCTATCTGCAGTTTTTCAGGTATAGGGCTTCTTGCAATAGTTAAATCCTTCGCCATGACAATCATATTATTGACATGCTCCACTACATTTTGTTTCTCAAGTATTTTGCTAAAGTTATATCTCTGAAGGAGAAATTGAGTATTCATTTCAATTGTTTTATCATATTTCTCTTTCAATGCATTCCAAAGAGTGTATGTAGTGTTGTATGTTTCAAAATACTTTATTAAACTATCCTCTATAAACATGAACATAAGACTCTTAGCTTTCTTATCTTTTATTTTCTATTTTCCTAATTTTTTAATTTCCACTTCAGAAGCGTCTGCATTTATTTCTGGAAGATTAGATTTAATAATATGTTCTAGATTGTCATATACTACTGCATAATTAATTTTTCTATGCTACATCTTATAGTTAACTCTATTCAATTTCTCAACTATTGCCAACTCGGTGGTAATCAGTTTAGTAGCCATAATTCAAATCTACAATGAAATATAATTTCCTAAATTTAAAATCTTGCTATCTATTAATAAGCAATATATAATAAAGTTCTAAATAATTTCGGACAAGAAATTAATTCCAGGAATAAAGTCTATCTCAACTTCCAACTAATAAACAGAAATTTCCAACAAGAAATATTAATATAACATAAATAGACTTCCAATTAATATCTAATTCCAGAAATTTTGCAAATTTGTAATCCTTTTATAACAACCAATTTTAATCAACAATTAATTCATGTAATAAAAAATAACAATTCTTTTTAATAAATATCAATATCAAATAAAATGATAATTAAACTAGAGTTAATCTACTAAATGCAAAAAAAAAATAAAAATCATGCAACAAGTTCTTTCTTTCTTTTTACTGATAAAGCCAGAACAAGGATAATAACTTTGATTTAATAATGATAAAAATAAAACTAATATAAAATAGATGCATATCCTAACTGAAAATACAAATAAACATATATATAATCAATTAAAAACAACCAAATAATGCATTAAAACTGAGAATAAACTAAGATGATAAAAAAAACAACAATAAAATAACAATGATTGACATCTCATCAACAATGTACCAGATTTTTTAAGACAATAATAAAATAATAGACGACATGTGATGCATCACATTTTTCTTAAGACAATAATAAAATAATGGTTGACATGTGATGCATCAGATTTTTCTTAAGACAAATATAAAATAAGACATGTGATGATGCATCATTAAAGCCAATGCTGAAACAAAAATAAATAAAACACGCAAACTGTGGAGAGAAGAACCAGATGCCTTCTATTGAGAAACCACATGTAGGAAGAGACAAAACAAGAGGCTGGGGGCAAGGCAAGAACAACGTGAGGAGGAGGTGGATCGCGAAGGGGTGGATCTAGAGTTGGAAAACGGGTCGAGTTGGGTCGACCTGGTCCATGAAATACTCAGTCCGCCTGGGCCTGGACCGGGCCGGATCGGTTCGAAGGCTGGTCCGGGTCGAGCTTGTTCCTGCAGGTCATGGGCTTGGCACGGCCCATGGCCCGTATGTGGGCTGGGCCTATAGGCCGGCAGGCTAGGTCATTGGGTCTAAAATGAATTTTAAATTATTTTTTATTAATAAAAAAATATTTGAAATACAACAATTTTTTTATATAACAAATACAAAAGATATTTACATCATTTGTTTTACATTTTTTTTTTAAATTTTACATCAAGAATTATTCGTTTGGGGAGTCTATTCTGCTTGTTGAAGTTGATGTCGCATCATCGTCTTCTTCTGATTCAGACTTCAAACTTAATCCTTGAAGACGGTCAACCGCATCGTACAAATCTTTTAAGCAGACAGAGGCTTCTACAGACTTCTCTGATAATCTACATCTTTTATCATTTAATATTCTTTTTCCTGCAGAAAATGCAGATTCCGATGCCACAGTTGACGCTGGAATCGTTAGTAAATCTTTTGCTATTTTTGCTACTATAGAAAATCTAATAGCTGTAGTAGACCACCACTTTAATATATTTAAGTTACCCATTTCTAAATCACTAAAAGCAATTGGGGATTCTAAATAATTATCTAATTCATTATTTGTACTTGATTTTATATATTTTTTCTTCTTTTTATTTAATCTACTCCATAAAGAACTACCACAACTACTACTTGTTTGTGATCCTAATAAATTAGAAACTTGACCACTAGATGTTTCACCATAATTTCTAACATATTCTTCAAATAAATTATATAAATTTGTCTTTATTTTATCATTAAATGAATCTATATGCTCAATTTTATTCATGTTACTAAAAATATCATTTATAAGTATCATACAATTAACTAATCTATGTTTAGGATCTATAAATAAAGCTAAACATGTCCACATTGAAGGCTCACTTCAATAATTATTATATTTACTTTCCAATAATTTAATAATATCTACAAAAGCTGGAATATTCCTATATTGTTGAAAAACATTTGTAATATTAAATAAATTAATTAAAACTAGAGAACTTGTTGGATAATATTGAACAGATAATTGTTTAGTTGCATTATAAAATGGTTCTAAAAATTTATGAATTATATTAGAATTTTGCCAATCTTCATCATTTAACAAATCATTAGATTT
>JAMKQA010007710.1:0-11940 GCA_024699735.1 Posidonia australis | reverse complement strand
TGCTACCAAGAAGAATTCAAGATGAAAGAAAAGGAAAAGAAAAATTAAATAATATTTGTAATTATTTTGATGTAATTTTCTATTTATGCGTGTACCTAAGAACTTGTATTAATCTCCCAAATATCCACATAGAGCCATAGGAAAATTGCTTTAGCCTCAAAACCAACCATTCATTGAAAAACACTCATTATAGGACTAAGGGCATTTTTGACATACTGAATTTCCTCGGTATACCGAAATATGTGCAGATTAGAAAAACCAGTACAGAAACCCAGAACAGCATACCGATTCACCAGCATACCGAATCAGAGCTTTTCGGCATACCGAATTATTTTCGGTATACCAAAGTGCTCGACCGTTGCATTTTTCGATCAACCGTTTGATTTCGGCATACCGAACCAGTAGTCGTTGATGAACGTTAGAGACACGTTAAACACATTCTTATACCCATGTTATTCTATAAATAGGCCCCCGTTCTTCATTCATAGCAGAGAATACTTCCTACACCAAGAATAGAGCTTCACGCATCACTATTTCCAAGCATTCACTCCTACTCTATTAGAAAAACTCCCAAGGCAAGAGAGCTCCATTTTAATCCATCCACTTAGCCAAATTGAGTTTGGGAGATTATAGAAAAAGAGTTGTAAAATCCAAGTGTAAAGGTTCTTCTCCGAATTGAGAGAAGGAAGCCACAATTTTTGCAGAGCTTGGCGAGGATTCGTCAAGAGTGTACGACACGATCTTGACCCGGAACAAGATCAAGTTAGTGAAATTCTCAAGGAGTTGACTAAGTCAGGGAGGCTGAATCACTATAAATTTACTTGTGCATATCATTGTCTCTTATCCCTTTCTTTGTATGCTTTAGTTTAGTATCCAAATTCCTCAATTTACATGTCATTCACTTAAAAACATAAAATTTGTTAAATAAACTTTAATATTGCAAACACATTTAGAAAATCACTATTCACCCCCCCTCTAGTGAAGTCTAAAGATCCTAACACGTGGAGCTTGAGCGGAGCACTCCCGTGGCCGTGGTTGCGTCGAAGTTCGCCAGAGTCAGCCGAAGATCGTCACAGCTCGTGTTAGGTACGCATCTCCAATCCCTGTAATAGAGAGCATGAAAATGGTAAAAATTGATAGGGTTGTATGAAATCTAGGTAAATTTACATTCCTAGAATTTATTATAATTTTATGAGAATTTACGGTAGATTTATGGACATTTATGCCGGTGGTTGCGTTTTGGGTCCTTTTGACCCTTCTGCCTTTGCGATTTTATATCTTGATGCATGGTGAATGGATTTTAGTTTTGTTTGTTGAGATTTGGAATAGACTCGAAAGTCTACATCTTATGTTTTATGCAATAATTTTGATGCTTGTTTAGGAGATCCGATCGAAGGTCCCAGTTGGGATGAATTTGGACGGTAGGGTTTGGGCCGTTTTCTATTTTTCGCAGAATTCGACATACCGAACCATTTCGATATGCCATTTCTCTATCAGATTAGGTCTTCTAGTCGAGATTCGGTCGTCCGATTTTAGACAGTCGCCTGAATCAGGAGATTTCGACCGACCGAACCATTTTCGGTATACCGAATTTGGCCTAAGTATTGACCGTTAACCTGATTTGGTCAATTGATCTAGATCAGCCTACCGAACTAGGGATTTTCGGCATACCGAACTTATTTTCGACATGCCGAATCTGGGCCCAAATGCTTTTGTAAAATATGATTCCCGAGAGTTTTTTTCTGGGTTGGTTTGTTTTGTCCTATTGAGAGGGATTGTGGGCCGTCGATGGTGGTCTCCTAAGACCTCTGATGCACCATTTTGCTGAGGTTTTGGAAGAATTTCAAAGATATGAAAATAATTTTGGAAAGTGGATTTCAAAGAAATAGTTGACCTATTTTGGAAAATGTTTTCCTGATTTTCGGGTGGTCGAGCGAGACTCCCTGGTTGAGGTCGAGGGCTGAGATACTTGAGGCTGAGGGGCGTCAGGTCCTAGAGGTATGAGACTCCTTGACTGTTGTCTCAAAGCTAGGATTGAGGTCCAGGGGTTGAGGTGTCTTGTGGTATGATGGGAAGGTATGATACTCCTACTATCGCTGTGAGCACTGAGGCTCGGGTGTCGTCGGGTGTGGAGGTATGACAATCTCTCTTAAGCATCGTGTGTGGAAGACGTTGTGAGGAGGCGGAACCTGTGGTGGCCAATGCGGGTGAGACATGTGCCCCATAGCTGGTAGTATCCTGAGAGACAGGACAACCTTCTGAGGGAAGGGTTGGCTTTGTGAGGGTTCTCCAGGTAGGGAGAATCGCTGGACGGTGATCGCTCCTGCACAGGGTGGCTTCACCGTGACAATGCAGAACGCCATGGTTGCTCCTTGATGGACTGCATATGGCCAGAGTTTGTTTGTCTGGCGCCGAACTTCCTGATTCACTACATGTAGTTTTGGCCATTGAGGGCCTTTGTTTGTGATTTTGGACTAGTCGAGTTCCGGTTGTGGTTTTGGCCAATGTAGGCTTTGTTCGTGAGGTTTTGAGAAATAGTTTACGAAATGAATTTAAAAGAAAATTAATTATAATTTGCTTTCCGTGGTTTTTCCTTTGGGGTGCATACTATGTGACTTTTGTCACTCATGCGTTTTTCTCGTGTTTTTGGTTTATAGGTGCAGACATGCGGTTGATTTAGCGTAGTACATATAGTATAGAGTCTCCTAGCCGCACACACAGATTCCTAGTAGTTAGATATTTTCTATTTGACTTTAAGTTTTCCGTAATTTTTTTTGTTTTAAATTATTGTGGAAAATGAAGTTATATTATCATGATAAAGTTATATTATCATGATAAAGATATATAAGCAATTGTACTCTTGTTTCAACATATATAATCACACAAAACAAAGTTATAGATAAAATATAACCATGTTGCTTCTATATGCCTATTTTTAACTTGTTAAAAATAAATATAAAATATTACAAATTAAATAACTTCTTGGTCTATAAGTAGCTCTTCCATGGAGAGGTCTTTTTAGTTTTTCATTGTTAAATAAACTATTTAATATTAACAGATGAAATTAAAGAACTTAGACTTGTTGAAATATGGATATCTAACTCAAAATCAATTAGCTATGAGTAGAGGAGTTCATCTATATATAACCATAAGTCACAGTCTTCATTTTTTCAATATAGGACTATTCCAACAATCTCCCTTACTTGTAGCCTATTTTAGGTCTAATAAGTGTCTCTTTTAAACATAGATGAATATATGTAGACTTGAGCCTATTTGAGCGTTTTTTCGGCTCTGATACCATGTTAAAATATGGACATCCAACTCAAAATCAATTAGCTATGAGTGAAGGAGTCCATCTGTAAGTCACAATCCTCACCTTTTCAATGTGGGACTATTCCAACGAAGACTAACTAAAACTTGGCTTCTTTAGATGGTAGGATTATGCCAATAAATAGGATTGAAATCTTAAAATCATGTATTTTGCTATAAAGTTATAATAGTCCATTAGTTTAAAATTAAAATGGAATATAAAATTAAAAATAGATTGCATAGAGGCACACTTATAACCTATTGGATTGTATTAAGAAATGATTTATTTTTAAATAAGGACTTAGGAGTTGTGAGGTTCCACATTGAAATGTTGATAAGTAGTGTAAGCTTGGGATTCTAGATTCAAAATCAAATACCAATTTATATTTTTACAAACATACTTCCTAATTATCCAATGTGTCCATTCTATGTCCTGAAAACTAATATTAAATGTAGTTACACCCAAAAATGTGATTGTGTCTAATATATATTTTTTAGAATAAGACTAATTAGCTTCCTAGTAATTCATGACATTATCAATGTACATGTACACATGTAGGGCAATTTCACAACAATCAATCAAATATACATTACTAAAGATTGTTGAGAATCAATCCTCTCAGCTATACGTATAATGTGATGTACTGAGCATTATAAAATCCTTTAGCCAAAATACTTATGGCAGAATCTATTATTTTACATAATCAACGTTTTGAAAAGATTGTCTCCAATTACTTGATCTAGTGAAGCTTCTTTGTGGTTGTACGAGAGGTCGAGAGTTCGACTCCTATGGACATCATATATATTACAATCATATTATTGTATTATTTCCTTCTTAGGTTTGTATTATCTCATAAACGATAGGAAAAAAATTACCGGAATCCGTTTCACTTGATGGTGATTCATAATCAAGTGTTTGTTATGATTATAATATATATTAAAAATCGTTTTCAAAAAAAATAAACATTTTGTAAAGGTTAACCTACCATTTCTTTTTAAAACTAACTTTTCTTAGGGATTTTGTACAGAAACGAGAAACTATATGACCGTTCTCCCTGTTCATGAATGGTTATATTCTCCTTCCTCTAGGCATCACTTTGAGGAAGGAAATGGTGACACAATTTCGACTTATAATCTTGCGAGGAAGGAAAGGTTGGTTTTGGAGTTAATTGCCTAAACCCAGATTTTACAAGAATCCAGGCACTTAATAAGTAATGAAATTCTACATTCTCTGGTTCACCCGATGAAGGAAAAAAAAAGATACTGCACAGAGCCAAAATCTGCAGAATTGGATTCTAGATGGTTGCAAGTTTGCAACCCTTGCATGATCTCCTTTAGATACAAACGCAAAAATAAAGTCTGATTAGTTAAAAAGAATCCATCTTCCACCGGAAATTCAATCATAGAAACCCAACTTTGTGTTGGATATTTGAAAGTTCAATATTAACTGAAAATGAAGCTTTTTCCAGAAACCCACTTCCTTATTATAGTAGGAATCCAATTATAATGAACATCAATTAAGAAATTAGACATCAACTTTGAATTTCTGGAACTCCATTTGGAGTGGATTCTGCAACATTCAGATTCACCAAACAATCCAATTAACAATGCTCCATTCTATGAACTAGTTATTAGATATATATTTATAAGAAATTACATTATATTAGCAACATTCTTGGCAAAGAAACAAAATGGTCACTAAAAACAGAACACAAAATGAAAGGTCACATCTGTTCTACTTATACAACACATCATTACAATCAAGTCATCCTTAAAGCGCCACTAGTGTTGTCTGTGTTTTCAGATATCCACCAAATAAATTCCCAGAAAATATATCTCTTCCTAGCTTCTTGAAATCAAACATACCTTTCTTCTTGGAATCTTTGATGCATTTCTTCAGTTCAGTGTACTCTTCCTTCAGTATATCCATTGCTAAGCAGAGCTGCCTGATGGTCTCCCTCTTCTCTTCATCCTTCTCTGCCAGTTGAGCCTTCAATGCCTTGTTCTCCTCTTTCAGCTTCTCCACTTCTGTGCGGACGTATTTCATTTCTCCATTACCAATTTCCTTGCTACATTTATTTGGGATTGCTCTCACATTGCTGCCGGATTCGCTTTCTACTTCTTCAGGATCATCAATTTCGGATTCCTCGGAATCAAAGGATGCTGAGGAAGTCCTCGATGATTTATCCATTGGGTCTCTAAACTTCAGTGGCCAGCTTTTGGTAGAGACAGGGGAGCCTAAGGGTGTGGTGTGGCGTGTGCGGGCTTCCTGCTTGAGCTGATCGAACTGCTCCGCCAATGAGCGGTGGGTTCGGTAGAAATCTTCGACCATATTGACAAGTTCAGGTCTTTTCTTGTAATACATTTCTGCACGTTGGCGGAAGGAGTCAGCGTCTTGCTCAATCAGTTTCAGCATATCTTTTGTTTTCCCATCTAGCTCTGTTGGATAAAATATATGGTTAGAATATGAAATTAGTTACGTCAACACATTCTTCAGGCACGCTGCTCAAATGCATTTGCACCTAAAAAACAACTGGTTTGAAAAATTGCTTGATTACAATTAAAATCATATGTTCTCAAGGAACAAGAGCGCAAATTTAGTCAAGGAAAATCCTACTGTCCAGTCTTAGGTAGCATTGGTAATGTTTATGGAAAATAAATTATTCTCATAAACAACGTTTCAAAAAAAAGTTAGTCTTCACAACTTTTTATAATCAACTTATTTAAACATATTGAAATAATCTGACTTAAAAAAAACTATTTGGTTCAATTTTTCATGAATAAACGTTGTTTTCATAAGCTGATTCTAATAATCGTTATCAAATGGATCCTTAATAATGGTTATTAAATTTCATGACTTTTTTTTTTGAAATGGTGATGTTGAATCATTTATACTTCTCTTGGGTTATTTATATAGAAAAGCTAGGATAACTGCGAAAATTAGTTGCATTTGTAGAATGTACTCTTGGCAAATTGTGTTCTTCCAACTTGTAGAATTCACCAGACAGCAGCGGAGTGTGTTTAATATATGGTTGATGATAACTGAAACTGCCATCACATTTCAAAATTCAATAAGAGCAGATAAATGAGGAATGACGACACCAAGATACGAAGGATGTATCAACCCCACTTGGATCAAATCAAGTTGCTTGGGCCACTATTCCTTGAGAGTCAGAGGATAGAGTTTTAGCTAAGTTTTTCTTGTACAATATTATCTACAAGCAATTTCCAGTATTTTTTTAACAAACTGGAAAGGAGAGGAAAAGTAAGAAACTTCTTTTTTATGACTGATGGATCCAGCTAATTCTCACCAGTTGCAAGGAAAAATCCAACCATAAAACATTCAACAGATACTAACCCTAAAAGTGCTTTTAGTTCCATGATATTTTTAACATACATTTTGCCAATTTCCAAGGATAAAATTCCCTGGTGAAATGTTAATTTCAAAAGCATGAGATCTCAAGTGGCACAGACATAACAAAATAATATTTTGTTTCTTATATTTTTTGAAAGCAACCAAGTAAGATCTTTCAAAAAAGTCATTCCAAGAGTTTTATGAGACACCTCGAATTGAGCTGGGAAGAATAAATTCATGACAAAGAAATTAGAATGACTAGTTATACCCCATAGATCACTGCTAATGAGACACCATGTATTGAGCTGGGAAGAATAAATTCATGACATAGAAATTAGAATGACTAGTTATACCCCATAGATCACTGCTAATCTGCTACGATATGAGAAACACACTATCAGAGTTTATGCAGACCTGCAAGAGCGGATACGAGCCATGGGGACTGCCGCGGGCTATTGTGACTGTCGAACCACCACGAGTAGGAAGGCTTCTGCACCACCACCATTTCTTGTTTGTTCCTTTCCTCCCGCCCGATTCCCTACACATCCACCATACATAAAACCTCAGTTAGCAGGAGAAGAGCATGATTATCACCATTCTCTTTTCCAGTAAATTCTATTCACGATTACTCAACCTCCCAACCCAATTCCAACCAAGGACTTTTACAAACCTCTAATTATGAGATATCTAAACGGCTACTTCAGTTGGATATCCCATAAAGACAAATCAAACAAAGGAGTCAAGGAATGAACCTATTCCTAGGAATGAACAAGTTTTAATGTAGATTACAACAAAGACTAGATCTCAATTTCGAACAAGACCCATTTCTTCTGTTTGAGGAAACCCACTAACTAGCAAACGAAAGTCATCTTAAACAAACCCATTCTTGCAAGTTAGAAATCAATGAAAGAGCAAAAACTGAACTTGGTCTTGCTACATTGCAAGCAACGACATCAAAGACAAACCCATTATCCGCCATAAGGAATAAAGAAAGAAAGATGAAAGGAAAGTCTGTACCTGAGTGTTTCTCCCCTGCTTGGCCGGCGAAGGATGAGAAGCAAAAGGTCGGCCTCCTCTCTCCCTCTCTCTCTCTCTGTCTCTGTGACACAAACAGTGGTCTATAAGATACCGATCGTATTTTACACTGTCACCAACGACCTCGAATGAGATTCAAATGGAGATAACAGGCCCTGGGCATGCCGAAATTTACGAATGCGACCTTCCAGGTGGAAATGCTGGCCGTATGGTACTGACAGAGCGTCGGAATATGTTATTTCGACGGGATCCCGTGGATTTCGTTTTATGTTGGCTTTGGGATTCGGCAACGGTCGAGAGAGATTGACCTCTGGACCCACTACTGTCAATTTATAGGAATTTTTCCCAAATGATAATGCTCTGGATACTCTTTTTATTCTAATAATTATCTCAGTATCAGCAGAGAGCCTGATAACGCTTTCAATGCCTTGCAAACTGACGGAGTATTGACACCGTTAGTTGAAGACCTTAACAAAGTTCAAAAATATCATTTTACCCCCATAAAAACTACTTAAACACCAAATCACTCAATTTTTAACTCCATATCGTTTTCTCTCTCTTCCTTTCTTTTATAAACAACTTTATTTAAGGAAGAGAAAGACAAGCTCGTGTGGATGCCTGCTCCCACGGGTTCATTTTCAATCAAAAATGCATCACTGAGTTTTAAACTCCACGTCTTTTACCAACCTGAGAAGCAAATGGGTGTGGTCTTCCAGTATGCCTACGAGGATGTCTCTCTTCCTGTGGGAGATTGCTTGGGGTGCAGTATCCGTGGATGTCAACGTCGAGGCTTGGTTCGTCCCTTTTGTCTCCAAATGCCAGCGTCGTATACATGCTTGACTGCTTGTATTGAGACATTAAATCATTTACTTCTTCATAGTGATCTCAGTCATAATATTTGGAGGTTCTTTGCCAAGCTTTTTAGCATGACTATCACGGATGATACTGTAGAAACTAAGCATTACCGACAACCTCTAGAATCCTCCCAGCCGTCTAGTCACTGTGTCACTCTCTCCCACTGGAAACCATCACTGTCGGCATCGGTGACCTTCCTCAACCGTCCACAGGTACAACACACTTCTCCGGACTACCACAGGAATAAAGAACATCGTTATTTCATCATTCTGTATAGTTTCCTTGTATTTTCATCCCCATTTTGGTGCATCCCGTCACTCTCCCCACTGACGGACGACGATCGCCGGCATGAGGCCGTTCTGGCCCTTGAGCGCTTGGTTTAGACGTTCAATGGCTCTCCTGCTTCTCCCTTCACTCCCCAGAGCGACCGAGTCAATCTCCCAAACGACAAACCTCCCATGGGAGCTCGTCGGAGGCAGATTGGTACTAACACCGATGACGGGGATGAGGAGGAGAACCCATGGCATTTCTCTATATTTGCATCATATCATGGTAGTGTCCTTGAGCTCTGGGACGGTCCTTTAGGCCTGGTGATGCGTCACCTTTCATGGAAGAGGCGATGAAGGAGGAAGGTCTGGCCCTTGTTCCACCTGTGTGCCCCGATAGCGTGCCTCACATGCACGTATCGGATAGGGCCTGGATGGGATCAGACCCGACCAAGTCAAGGCTACACCTCCCCTATTTTAGGTCACCTTGTATGTCTGCTTCTTTTAGCATGATTTTATTCCCTGATTTGCTCAAATCCCATGTTTTACTTGAGTGTTCCTTGATGAAGTGGCTTTTCTTGGTTCCTAGTCCATGCATGAGTCCCAGCCTGATATATTTTTCCTGTATCTTATTAGCTATTGTATCGTATTTCTTGTATGCTTGGGATAAGGCTATGATGGCAAATAGCTATGGCATCTCTGGGAGGCGCGTTGTGGTTACGCGTCGCATATGCGCACGTCATCCAGGGAAAATTTGACACTGCCTAGCCATTGGTCCCACCACAGCTGTAGCCTATGCTTTTTTTTGTTTTTATGCTTCCTGTTTTGATTGCGCTTAGTTTCCAATATGCCATGTTTTCTTAGTCATATAGCTTACTTTTTCTTGCATCATCATATGACCACATTAATAGGCAATCAAGGGCCTATATTCCCATGCGTGCGAGTGAAATTTCTAAGAAAGACCGACTTGTCAGGCGTACAGGAGTGCCTAATACCTTCTCCGTGCGTAATAAAAATCCTTACCCTTTCTCCGGTTCGCAGTGATCCGTGTGTTGCATCCATTTAGCATGAGTCATCTTTTATTTTCGCATTCGGTTTCGAGTTCGATTCTTTGATATGGTTTTTCTCGTCTTCTTGTTTTGAATAGATTAGGTGGTGACTCCTTGTTTTATCCTTATATCGTTTTTCTAGTGTTTTCGAGTCATCTTCCTGTCCTCAGAATCGTTGAATCCGTCGTGGCCTTATTGGTCTCTATGCGGACTTGATCGCACAAAAGCGTGGTTCCCCTCCGCTAGCATGGTCACAGTATCAAATGAAAACATGTTTGATTCTCTTCATTTTGGTATATTATTTGCTAAATTTGGCTTAGTGTGGTGAAAGGTTGAGTTTTTAGTGCTCGTTGGGTTCCTTTATGTGCAATCATCATGCCTTAGACACAAGGGAGGTCTTGCAAGTGACCCATGTAGGCTAGTCCCATGGGAAACCTGTGTAGGTATGGCTTGCATTTTGAGGGCCAATTCAAACCCTTGTTTTTGGTATTTTTGTGGCTTGCTTTGGTGTTTTAAATACTGTAAATGGTAGTGTGGTTTTATAAATATTTTTGTGAAATATAAATGATTTCAAAACGGTTTTCAAGGAAATGTGGTGATGTTTTGAAAAAGACTTTTCTGTGATTTTTTGTGGTGGACCAAGATACTAGAGTGGTCGAGCATGTCACCTAGGTTGAGGTTAGAGACCAAGAGTCTGTAGGCAAGTGTTTGTTGACTCTTAGAAGTATGATACTCCTAAATTGTTGTCCATAAGGCCGAGGCTAAAGTCTGTGGATCGAGGTACCGTCTAGACCTAGAGGTATCACAACAGTTGCTCTAGATGCTTAGACTTAGGGTATCGTTTGGACCTAATGGTATGACACTTCGGTTGCTCTGGGTACCATGGTGTGGACACCAAGAGAACGTACCCTATAGGTGTTTAGCCACTACAGGTAGTGCACATGTCCCATTTCTAGTGACATCCTGAGAGAGGACAGCTCACCAAGGCATAAGGTAAGCAGGCTTTCCTAATGTATAGTTAGTCTTTAGAGGTTCTTCAGGTGGAAGGAACCTGTGACAGACTTACTCCTTGCAGGATGGCTTGCTTGTGATAATGTAGTGCACTTCGATGACTGCTTGTAGCCAGAGTTAGTTGTTTGGAACCGAGCAGCATGACACAAGGTGTTTTCGTGTGCCTATGTAGTTTTGCAGTAGTTTTTGTAGGTTTTGGCTAGTGGAACCCAATTTTGTGCTATTGGAGTGTAACGACCTAGTTTTGAAAGTGGTGTTTTGGCCAAATATTTTACTAAAGTTTTAGGTCATTAGACGCTAAGTCCCCTGTATTCAGTATAAAATGCAGCTTTCGCAGCGTTCTATACCTGGATTAGTGGGTTTTTAGCCTTTTTGATGTTATATGGTTGTGGTGTTGTGCCAACCCTTATGAAAGTTTTAAAGGTTTGTGTAGACACCCGGATTTGGAGGTGACTCATAGGTAAACTCTCCAGATGTTACTTTGGATGTGGGAAGCTCAACCACTTTTGAATCCTACTCAACCTTTTAACTAGCCAGAGATCATTGCATAAACCGACCACAAGCCCATAGCAAGCCCGTGGCCCAATTGGCAATTCAGATAGCTAGTGGAGAGCACCAATGTAGAGCACTTGACTAAAGCACCAAGCAGGAGCACCAAAGTGGCACACCTAGCTGGAGTACCAAGGTAGCACACCTAACCAGAGCACCATCCTGGCGCACCAAGCTGGCGTACAACCACTTTTCAGAGTGTTGGCTGCTGACTTTCCATCTCCCGTGCTTGTAACCCTCGCCAGCTGATATTCCCTGCGAATCTATGCCAGGCTCTTCATTTGCAAGGTTGTCTGCATCTCATGGGAGTTACCCTTGTGGAACTCTATAAAAGACCTCCATTGGCAACCATTTGGAACACTGGGCAACTCATCACACTTGGTGAAGCCATTCACTTATTCCCAGCAACCCTCTCTCGTTTCCTGAAGATATCTTTGCATTCCAGAGCATCCTCAGCCAATCCAAAGCAACAAGGAAGTATTATCTTGAGCCTTCAAGGAGGAAACACCAC
>JAMKQA010007709.1:0-14904 GCA_024699735.1 Posidonia australis | reverse complement strand
TCGAGCTTCCTTCCTTCCTCGCCTTTTTTCTTCCAGCTAATAAGGTGGACTGAGCTCTGTAAGCTCAGGCATGCACTAAAGCTCGTAGGTCCTTCCTCTCCAGCTGGGAAAACTCTCCTCAGGCTGCATGGATCTGTTACGTGAGGGAGGTTGGTGGCTGCTGGTGGTTGGCTCCTTGACGTAGGCAAGTGGAAGAGATGGATGGGGGTGGTCTGTCACGCCGGCTGAAGATGCGGGCTAGGTACTTTATGCGGAAGAAGACGATGGCTGGAAGACCACTCTCCAACTCAAGGTACTCACCTTCTCCCCTCCTCTCTCTGGTTGAGAAGCTGTCCATCACCAATCCTTTATATATGAGGAGGTCTGCCCATAACAACCCCAAACCTTCTAACTAATCCCCAACCTCCAACCCTAACAACCACTAATGAACCCTCCAACAAACCACCTCCGTAACAACCTTCCCTAACAACCCACTAACAATCCAAACCACTCTTACAACCAGCCTTTCAGCTTAGAACACTTCCATCTCCTCTCTCCTCTCTCTACGTGATGCATGGGCTCAAGGTGGAGGCTTGGTGGTGGATGAGGTGGCTGGCTTGATTGATTATGGAGAGCCATTAGATTGGTGGTGGATTGATGAGTGGTGGAGGTTATTTCAAGGAGTGGATTAGGAATTGGATTAGGTTTGAGATTAAGGTTTGAGTGAGGTTTGAGAATGTGGGCTTGAATAGGCTTGAATGGGCTTTGGTGGGCTTGTATGTGTGGGTTTAAGGTGTAACTAGGGTTTAGGCTTACGTGGGCTAAGTTTTAAGTTTTTTAATGAAATCAAAGTTTTGGGTTTGGGTTTGGGTTTAGGTTTGTGAGCTATTGGTTTATCGTGCAAATTTGGTTTTGGTGTTATTTTATGGTACAAGGTTGGTTTCAAAAGTTAGGTTTAATCTGCCACTACCAAAGCATCCTTTCGGAAAGGTCTAATGATAAATGACTGTAAAATTGAGGTATCTACAGGCACGGAAGGAGAAAGAGAAAGAAAGGATGAAAAGAAGAAAAAGAAAGAAAGGAAGGAAGGAAGCCACAACACGAGACCAAATCACATGACCTTCAACGTCCATGTGACTCGTCTGAAACAAGATCTACCACCAAAGCACGCCTAAGGACCACCACAACTCAGAGCAAACCCTCGAAACTTCCATGAGGGTCGGCATCACACAGCAACCACATAACACCAGGAAGGCCAGAAACCTACTAATCCAGGTGAAGGAAGCTGCTAGAGCTATGTTTTACACTGAACACAAGGGACTCAACGGCTAACAACCGAGAACTCTATTAAAATATCAAGTCAAACACTACTTTCAAAAATGAGTTGTTACATCCTAACCCCCTTAAAGGAATTTTGCACCTAAAATTCTCGTGGTGAAACACCAAGGACACCAAATTAGGATATCAAGTCCATGACCCTAGCCAACTAGCATAACATTGTTGCCCAAAACTCATGACCTATAGGAGAAATTTACGCTTCACAAAGTCATTTCATCCCACTTAGGTTTAGAGCAACATCAGGGACTCAGCTCTCCTTGAGTCCTAATACAACCGAATTCCTGAGTGAAGTCCCCATCTTGGCACAAAATGTTCACTCAAAGGCTCCAAAATAGTGTCTTCCAGAGTCCACTGGCAAAATAGCCTCTGAGTACCTTTAGAGACATGCAAAACACAGGACTGATTATGTACAGCCAATTCCCACTGGCATTCGTAGCATTACACTAATGCTCAACCTGGTCAGAAACACACCAAATGCCAAACCACAAACTCGATAACACCTCCCATCACCTTGGAAAACCTCCTCCAATCAAAGGTACTTGAGAAATCTGGCTACTGTGACATGACAAAGCTCTTCACAGATCTGGAGTGCATTAACGAACTAGCTTATCAAGCATTGTTTGTCTCTAGGAATTGCTTCCTAGATCGACACTCTATCGGATCCAAAGCACACCCTCTACTTTGGCCAGCATGATCCTATGAGTTGGATAGCTTCTCTTGTGATTTCCCCTAACTGATGGGAATCACAAACACCACGTTGACTTATCGTAACAGGAACTTAGCCTAACCCAAAAGGATATTGGTGGAACTTATCACAACTCGCTACTATGGTAGTGTAGACACTCCGTTTTTGCAGTCACTTATCAGCAGGCTCCTTTGGAAAGATACTCTAGTTGTTGTAACCATGCCGGCGACAACTTCGTGCATGGCGTGGAAGGCCCAATGCGCGAGGATCAGCGGAGTCACGACAAAAATAATAAAAATGTTGATAAAATGCAGGAGTCGCCACCTAGTCTACTCTAAAAACGGGAGACAAGGAAATTTGTTTTGAAACATTAAAACTATGCAATAAAACCAATGGCAAAGGTCAATCATGAAACAGAAAAATGGGTAAGGATCCCTATTATGCACGAGGAAGGTATTAGGCACCCTCGTGCGCCTGAGAAGTCAGTCTTTCATGGGTTTCTCGTTTACTTAGATGGAATGTTGGCTTTTCAGCCTGTTTTCTGTACACCCAAGGGCGATATGCAATGCAACTCTATATGCAAGTGCGTGCCTAGTGCTAAATATGGGTAAAAGGATTGTGGGGTGTGTCCTAATGCTCTGAAAGATCACTCAAATCATAGATCGAATACCGGTGCAAAGATATTGCACGGATACAACTATAGATCCAATAACATTGAGTGACTAAGGTCCTTGCTTTTCTATATACAAAACCTAAACTACCATGCATAAAAGAGGATGAAAATAGACTGGAGTCTTCCTGATATGTCCAGGAGAAAATCCAAAGGAAACTAGAAGCAAAGCAAGTCAAGAACCATGCTAAATATCATGCCAAATGTCACTGTTGGTGCACTGAAAAAAGGCAAGTGCGCCTGTTTGGTGTGCCAGACTAGTGCTCCAGTCTGGTGCGCCACCTATGTGCTCTAGTAAGGTGTGCCAGTAATGTGTGCCACAAAGGTGAGACCCAGAAATCACAGAGCAAATAGTGAACTAGATCGATATGCAACACAATATAAAACATTGCTAATATGCTCAAGACCATATGAGTATGTACTCTAGACCTCTAGAAAACCTTATCAAATATGGATTCAGCCTGTTTCCATAAGTCATAATGGAAAGAGTGAAACCAAGACACCATGACATGGGTCTTGTGCTCAAGGACAATAAACCTTACACAAGGCCACAAAAACTCCTATCCTGATAAAAGCTAATGAATTTCAGCCATGCTACTTGGTTCCGGATCATGGACTGATGCATAAGAATTTTCTAAACAAGAGTCCAAGAAGGCAACTAGTTCACCAGACCCTAGTGGCAAGTCAAATGCACTAGATGCAAAACTAATGCAAACAGTGTTATTATATGATGAAATTATGCAAGAATGGACATGGTATATCAGAGATCAAACATCAGAAAAATCAAAGTCCAAAACAATCAGAAAGGCATGCAAATAATGATGCAAAGTAGGCTACTTGCATCCTGTAACTAGGCTGGTGCACCAGCCTAGTGCGCTAGTTATGTGCTCCAACTTGTGAGCCAGGTTGGTGCACTCTAAATACTCTGTTATAGATTGCAGTTTGATTTCAGAGCCTGGGCCAAATGCTTGCAAGTAATTACATAACTGATTATTCAGATCATTAACCTAGATGCTAGGGAACATAATTATAATAAGTAATCAAGTCTAAAACATTCATTTCATTCTCTCTTTATCTATGCATATTCATGGGTTCCGTAAGACTGCAGCTACCTATGGGTTTTTTATGATGCATGGGAATATCCTGGCTGACTTAAATAGTATGGGAACATGATATCGAATGCAAGGGGTGCATCACAGTACAAGCAATCATCATGACAGACAAATATTGAACAGAACTACATGAAAAAACATCATAAACTCCAAACTAAGTGGAAAAAGTGCAAGTGAACATCCACATATCAAAAAGTGCAAGCAAATATCAACATAGCAAAGAATGCAAGTATCATCGACATAAAAAAAACATTATATCAACTGAGTTTACAGTGAGCTTCATTCAGAGTGTCATGCAAAGACTATATGGAAGTGAAAAGGGGACATACCTATGGTGTGCTCCTTGAATGGCTCAAGGTGTCTTCTGCTTGGTGCTTTGGACACAGCTAGGGGTGCTCAGGGATGCTTAGGAAGTGGATGTGTTGGCTGCTAAGAAGTGGTGAATTGCTAAGAGAGCTAAAGTGTTGCTCATGGGTGGTTTTTAACGGAAATGAAGTTGTAGGGCCTTTGGATGCCAAAAGCCTCGGAAATCAACAGTCTTGTGTAGATTCGTAGAGGAATATTCGCAGGGGGAGGTTACTAGCATAGAAGATGGAAAGTCAACAGCCAACACCCTAAAAAGTGGTTGTGCACCAGCTTGGTGCTCGACATTGGTGCGCTAGCTTGGTGCTCCACCTTAGTGCGCCAGTTTGGTGCTCCAACCTGGTGCGCCATGATGATGCTCCATATTGGTGCTCCACATCTAACTGCCTGAAGTGTTAATCGGACCATAAGTTCGTTATAGGCTTAGGGTAACCAAGATGCCAAACAAAGTTCAAATGAGGTTAGGCTTGCCGTATCCAAAGCAACATCTTCAGGAGAGTTCACCTATGAACCGCCTCAAAATCAGGGTGTCTACAGTTGCGACCACCAAAACCCTTAGCTCAACCTAAAACCCTTAGGCTCAAAATCAGGGTAACCAATATTGGTGCTCCAACCTGGTGCTCCACAACCCTTAGCAGTTTTGGCTGCTAAGAAGTGGTGAATTGCTAAGAGAGCTAAAGTGTTGCTCATGGGTGGTTTTTAACGGAAATAAAGTTGTAGGGCCTTTGGATGCCAAAAGCCTCGGAAATCAACAGTCTTGTGTAGATTCGTAGAGGAATATTCGCAGGGGGAGGTTACTAGCATAGAAGATGGAAAGTCAACAGCCAACACCCTAAAAAGTGGTTGTGCACCAGCTTGGTGCTCGACATTGGTGCGCTAGCTTGGTGCTCCACCTTAGTGCGCCAGTTTGGTGCTCCAACCTGGTGCGCCATGATGATGCTCCATATTGGTGCTCCACATCTAACTGCTTGAAGTGTTAATCGGACCATAAGTTCGTTATAGGCTTAGGGTAACCAAGATGCCAAACAAAGTTCAAATGAGGTTAGGCTTGCCGTATCCAAAGCAACATCTTCAGGAGAGTTCACCTATGAACCGCCTCAAAATCAGGGTGTCTACAGTTGCAACCACCAAAACCCTTAGCTCAACCTAAACCCATACAAGCCCACTCTAACCTAATTTAAGCAAAACCCATAATTAAAAATCAGAACCAAACCAAACTCAATTAAATCATCAAAAAAACCGAAATTAATTAAGTAAAAACTTTTAACCCAAACCAAAACAACATAAAATCCACTTAAATGTTGAAAATTCAAACTAATTAAGTAAAAACCCTAATTAAAATCAAAATCAAGTAAAATCCATTTAAACCATTTAAAATCCAAATTAATCAAGTGAAAACCCTAATTATAATCAAAATCAAGTAAAATACATGTAAACCATTTAAAATCCAAGTTAATTAAAAGAAAAACCCTAATTAAAACCTTAATCAAGCAAAATTCAATAAAATCTATTGAAAATTGAGTCTAATTAAAAAGAAACCCCAATTCATACAAAAAATCAAGCAAAAAACCAATGGAGTCAAAATCTAAGTCAAAACCCTAATAAAAAATCAATTAAACCAAAATTTAAACTAAAACCCTAATTAAATCAAGCAAAAAGCTAATTAAATCTAAACTCAAACACAAAACTTTAATCCATTTAAATTCAGAAAAACCCTAAAATAATAAAATCCTAGAAACCCTAATTTAAAGTTATTTAATTAAACCCAAAACCCTAATTTAAAATCAATTAATTAAACTCAAAACACTAATTAAAATCCTAAAAACCCTAATTTAAAGTCAATTAATTAAACTCAAAAACCCTAATTTAAAATCACTTAATTAAACTCAAAACCCTAATTAAAATCCAAAAACTCCTAATTTAAAACCAATTAATCAAACCTTAAATCACAAAATCAAATACTTAATTAAATTCATCAAAACAATTAATTAAAAACCTAAAACAAAAATCTAAAACCCTAAAAACTAAAACAAAGAAAAACCCAAAAACAGAAGCCCAATTGCTAGGCCCAAATTCAGCCCACAGTAGCCAATTCCCCCCTCAATAACAAACTTAGGTAAGTGAAAAAATAATTCCGGTCAACCCCCTCACCGCTGGTGACTGTTCGAATTTCCTGGCGAAATCTCCTACAAGATTCTGTAGTCTTCGGAGCATATCCTCAACCTCCTGTGATCTTTGGCTAGCCTCCTCCAACTCACGTGCTTGATCCAACGACGTCCAATCCCCTGAGGAAGAGGGTCGACGACTGGAGAAGACACCGCTGGTGTATAAAAGACCCGCCGCCGACAGACAGCCGACCTACTTCTTCTAGCGCTTTAGTCCATAGAGGAAATCCCCTAGCCAACCATCGATCCCCCGACTTTCAAGAAAACCTCCTCCAGCCCTTTAGCAACCCCGGAGCACCCTGAACCACCGTAGCCAGAGAAGTCACTAGAGAAGTGTCGCCATCGAGCCTCGCCAGGAGGACAGCGCAGCCTTCATCTAGGTAAGCTTCCCCTCTCTTAATGGCTGCATTTGTTTTTTTTCTTAGTTTTGTCGAGCTTCTAAGCCTTCTGGATCAAGCTTTGTCCGGGTTTTCCCCTTCTTGCGCTGTTCCCCTTTCTCCGATGGTGGATCGACGAGGCCAGTGGCCTCCTAGGCCAGGCAAGGCCCCATGGGCCTCTCCTCCCTCTTCCTCCTCCTCCTTCCTGAGTTCCTATCACTCAAGGAAGGACCCTCAAGCCTCTTGTGCCTGAGAGCGTTGCTGCAGCTCTATCGATCGCCGATCGCCGCTGTCGAAACCCACTGGAACCCTTAGGATGCTCCCGCCGCTCACTACCACCTCTAGAAGCTCTGCCTCGTTGTTTGAAATCTCTCTAAGCAGTCGTGCTACTGTACCAAATCCTGGAGGGCCGCTCTAGCCTCCGCCGTAGTCATCTCCAGTGCAGGGGATGGGTGGAACCCCCTAGACGTCCCCAGCTATCACCGACACCTCTAGGAGCCTCCTCATGCTGCCCCGATGCTCCTCCGACCTCCACTCGAGCCTTGCCGTCGTCGAAGCGCTATTGCCGCCTTGCTGTCGTCTTCCCCATCATCGACAGGCCACTTCGTCGGAGCTAGAGGTGGGGGAGACGTCTCAGGCTGCCCCAGCCCAGTCCACCACTTCGGAGAACTCCGTCGTCATCCTCCTCAGCTTCTTGGACCACTGTCGGAGCTTCTTCACCACTGCACTGCCGTTGGGCCGTCGCTGGAGGTCGCGTCGGAGTGAGGACACTGGTGATCCTCCGGTGAACTTCGAAGAGTAGCTTTTTAGCTTAGGACCAGTTAGTTTTAGGTTTTTATTCTTAGGTCTTTAAATCTTTTCTTTTAGGTCCTGTTTTTTATGTTTAAGTCATTGTAGTTTTAAATAACTTTTATTTCTTTATTTGTTTCTGTAAGAATTGCATATGGCCCTTGCATGTTTTAATTTTTCATGATTATTGCAATAATACATGTTTTCTCACATTTAAACCCCTGTAGTCATGTTTCCTTTGTAATTAAGTCATAAAGTTTTGCATTGAGCCCCCAGAGCTTTTAAAAATAAACTTTCTTTGTAAAATTTGCATTATGTACCCTGAAAGACTTCAAAATCACACTGATCATCATAAAAGTCTAATTTTCATCACATTTAAGCCCTAAAATTTTGCATGTAAGCCCCTAGATTCATAGCATACAATCATTGAGTATAGGAAATTTACATCCATGCCCTTATTTTAATTTCAAATTCATCATTTAGGGTTTTAATTGTTTTCACACCCCTTTTTGACATTTTTCGCTTCTTTTGTTTATAATTTTGCACTCAAAAATCATGTTTGCATTGTAAAATGATCCTCAATTTCATATTTTGGTCGCATTAGCACTTTATGCGCGAATTTTGCATATTAGACCCTGAATTCTCAGGAAATTACCATAGTGCAATTTTCACACGTCTTAGTGCTACATTTTATTTTAATCTATCATCTGCACTTTAAGATAAAAGGCATTAAACACATTTTAATTAGCTTTCCCTTTTTTGTGAATTTTGCACTTTGGTCCCTATTCTTGTCCTTTACCATGTTTACATCATTTTCTAGTTTTTAAGACCTTGTCCTTTTCATGTTTTCTTGTAAACAACATTTTCCCAATATTTTGCATACATTTTTGCATATATTAGACCATGCATCATACATATAAACACAGTTATCACATTTGGCTTCGTGAAATTACCAAATCGCCCCCAAGCCATCAATTCATGCACATGCATGTTAGTTTTAGCACTAGGTCATGCATAATCAATGTCCAAATCATTCCTCAGCATATTTTACCCATGTAGGTACATTTTCATGCATTCTACATAGTTTTCGCTGCATTTGCATATCATTCCATCCTTTTTGAGTAAGCCTGCCTTCTATGTGTTTTTTCATGGATTTCACGCCAACTCGTTTTTCGAATTCCTTCGCTTGACATCTGATTTGATTCCCTCTATTCCATATTTTTTGATTTTTTGATTTGATTTGGATTTCATTGCCCAAGGGCATACATTAACTGACCTAAAGACCCACATTAGCCCAATTGCGGATTATTTTCCCCTATTTGATTTTTATGATATTTTCCATGATTCTGATGATTTGGGTTGACCCCACTTTTGATCCTTTTGATATTAGTTTGGTTTCCCGAACCATTCATTCCAAAAATATTGTTATTTTATGTGATTTTCTTTACATGTCGCCAATTGCCTATTTTGCGCGGACTTCTTTGTAATTTCTCCATTCTGATTTTCGTAATGTTTTCTGCAATTCTGATGATTTGGGTTGATTGCATTTTTGATTCTCTTGAGATTGGTATGATTTTCTGGGCCATTCTCTCAACAAACATCGTCATTTCATGTGATTTTCTTTGTCGTATCGTGTTTCGTTATTATGTCATTTCGTGTGGATCTCTTGGCAAATTTCACATGCATCTTGCACATCCATCTAATCCTAACTTGGCACTCATATTAGCATGATTAGTGCACAATCTAGGCTTAGCAAGCATTCATTCAGCCTCTAGCAACCGAATCAGACTAGAAAGACCTAGTTTCTCAGGCGTACAAGGGTGCCTAACACCTTCCCCGTGTTTAATAGGAATCCTTACCAATCCTCTGGTTTGTAGACATCTGACCTTCTCATTTGTATCTCATGCATTCAATCTTTTTGTGGTTTATTTGTGGTATTCCTCGTCTTTCCCTTAAAAGACTAGGTGGGGACTCTAATTTTTCGTTTTATCCTATCTTGCACCTTCGCCATCCTAGCATGGTTGTGGCTTCCTCCCTCTAGTGCGACATCTCGCTAGATTCTTGGGTGGTCATGGCCACAGGTAGTCTTGCAAGTTTAGACGTGAGACTGCTAGAATACACTTAAACTACTTATTAAGCATGAAGCTCACGTCAAAGCTCCTACAATCCAGAGTCCAAGGCCACAATAGTCATTGTTTTTAACGAAACAACCCACCAATGGTGAGGACCACTCGAGAGTCAAACTCAATCGGATCTTCAAACCAAAGCAACTCCTGACAAGAGTGTGCAAACCAACATGAGCTATTCTTCCTTCCTAGCGGACCTCTCCTCGATGCCACTATCTCGAAGGTGCCTCTGCTAGGTCCCTGAGAATAGTTCACCTGAACCAGGAAGCAACTAATCGAAGGAAACACGTGGGATCACACCTAATAGCTCGACCTACGGCACCACCAAACGATATGGATAGCCAACTCCACTTGACTCACCCCATCTCTGTTGTAGAAACCCAAAACTCAAACGAAAACCAAGGAGAAGAAGATCTCCCCAGATTGAAAAGCACCACTCCATTCGACCACCAGAAAACAAGAAAATCAATAATAGGACGCCCCAAGGAAACACTGGAGAAATGAATCTCCACCGCTCAAATGGCACCAAGCCATTCGAGTCACAACCATCAAGCCAAACTGGGTATCCAAACAAGATACCTCAAACAACATACCACAAGCAACACACTAGGCTATGCCACTCCATGGCCAAGCCCTAACCAAATTGTGTGACACAACCTCACAACACCAATGCGTGACTCTGCGCATGCTACCTCCTAGATAACCCTGAACTCAAACTGAGTATCTAGAAGAAACAACACAAACTTGGGGACTTATCAGAGCCACCCAAAACAACAACACACATCTGGAGATCCACCAAGTTGTCTAGAAACCACAGTAACCATCTGGGGATCCACTAAGTCACCTAGAAACAACACGACCATCTGAAGACCCATTGAGTCAGCTAGAGACGACAACAATCCTCTGGGGATTCACTAAGTCATTTAGAAATAACATGGTCATTTGGGGACCCACTAAGTCACCTAGAGACGACAATAGACATCTGAGGACCCACAAGGTCACCCAGAGACCACAGGAGGATCGAACTCAGAGTATTCTCTGTACCCATCACAAAGACAACAACAACCATACATCTAGGAAGCTTTACGCTCCATGTAGATGTGACAATAGGAGGATGGAGCTGCAGGCATCCTCTCACACTAATACCAACCAAGCAAGGACAGATGGCGACTAAGAACAACAAATAACTAACAAACACCAACAAGAACAAAGAACAAACAAACAAAGCAAACAATAATAAACAGACAACAACATAGCAACAACCATGGAGGGCACACCATAGGCAGACAATTACTGCACTCTGTCCTCCACAACAAAACACCAAACAGCCCAGCACTGGGTGGTGGCTAACCCTTTTAAAGAGAAACACGTCCTCTAATCAGCTAACGTGCAGTGTCTAATCCCTTTAAAGGAAACAAGGCATCTCCCCTTGCAACATCCTGCCTTCTTGCAGTCATAGCATGCAAAGTAAACTAGTACCTACAGTAGACATGCACAACCTCTAAGCAACACGATTCACTTTGCATCACACACCATAAGGTCTCTTACCTTGCATGCCAGCACTGAGGCTTTCCTAGAGAAACAACTGCCACCACTTCCATAGGCAACACGGTGCTTCAGTCACACAAACTCGTGGACACGAATAACTTTTGTGAACCACTCCACATGAGTAAATGCTGCTTCACGCTGCGCTCCCAAACTTCTATCTCAAAGCAGTTTCACTAAATTGGCAATCTCGAGAAATCCAATCACTAAGAAACCTTCCAACAAGGAGACGACATCCATCTCCAATCGAGAATGTAAACCGTCTCTCCCTAGATTCCTTGTGGTCTTTCGCACAATATCCTCAAGGAAACTGGAGTCAAAGTCGAAAACACTCTTCAACACCACAAGTAAGGAAAATCAATAAAATCATGGTATAGGAATGCATGACATGCAATTTTTAAGGAGTCACCAGACCAGTCATCCCTATGCTAGTGCTCCTCGGTGGACCTATGGTTTGATATCAAATGTAACGAGCTCCAAGTCGCTACCACTCAACCTAGCTACACAATTTCAATTTTCCTTTTTATCTTTTTATTACAAATTAAATTATGCTAATTATACAGCTAAGTCAGAGTACACTCAATAGAAATAAATCTAATAAACAATAGAAATAAAACTAAACTAAAAATTTAGCAGAATCTCTGATGTGTGGCAGTGTGACTCCTCTTATTTGCATTAGCTAAAATCAGCTCCTATACTGTATCTACCCAAACAGAAATCAAAAGCACACATGAGTAACCCCTCAAAACGGTCACCCAACACACACCCCACCTAAGAACTTGACATACCCTGCTGAGGAGGCAAGCGTAACTATGTCCCATACAGACAAGCATAGGCATCTCTCTTAGATGCCGCAACACCAAACCCAGGCAGTCCACTACTATCCTGCAGGCAACAAAACTTCAAAACCATGCCTTTAAAACCATTCTTTCCTTTTCCTTTTCAAAACCACATGCATGTTCTTTAAAATTCTTTTATGCACACTTGAAATGGCTATCCCTACCAAATCAAGTCCAAAAGCCACACAAGCTGATCCTACACACTCTTTACACAGACCAGACAACTAATGATTCCTGAATGCTCTCTATAGAATCCAGAACACTCACAACATTCACAAAACATAAGCTACAAGGCCTCCACCTTGCACAACATGGTCTCCTCTAGACCCAAGCAACAACACCAAAGTCATGGAACCACTGCTCCCAAAACACAATGCCACACTAGCGCAACACCAACGCTATATAGACGTAACATCACGGTCTCCACTAGACTAAAACCATTGAGCCATTGCTCCAAAACACCATGCCACACTGGCACAACACAACAGCCTCCACTAGGCCCAAAACCACAAGCTAACAATGTGTCGTATTGTTTGGCGCCAAGTAGTCAATACTGGCCATAAGTAGTCCATCAAGGAGCGACCATGGTGTCTGCACTGTCAAGGACCTGCCACCCTATGAGGAGAAATTCCTTCTTGAAGTCCTCGCACCTGGAGAACCCTCACAAAGTTAACCTCACTTGGGAAGGCTGCTCACTCCACCTTGGCAAGTCGTCCTGTAACTCAAGATGAACAACAAGGTATGCCCATCGGCGTCTTCAACTCGGTACCTGGGACAACAGGAGCGTCACACCATTACACCCAGATGATACCCCAAACCACAATCACCAACTCAACAAAACAGATGAACCTCAACCAAGCTAGTAACTCACGACTCTAGGGGAATCATCCATCCCTGAAGGTCGACCAAAAGCCTCAGTCTTTTGGTCCTACAAAACCACAAACCACTCGGATCTCACCCTAAGCAAACGACTCATGACTCTAGAGGTATCATTCATCATAGGAAGCCAACCAAGAGCATCAGTCTCATGGTCTATAGAAATCCATTCCCAAAATCATTTGCAAACCTATGCATTCTCTTTCCAAAACTCTTTGGAAAACTATTTCAAAACCATTTAAATATCCTTTCAAAATCTCACAAAACACCGTACCCATAATCGACACCAATATGAAAATAAAAAAACCATAATCCAAAATATAACGTTAATAGCTTCTCTGTCAGGCCTAGAAATCACACCTTAGGAGTGTTTGAGTTCCAAAACACCTTGCTCGACCCATGATAATATTCCAAGCAAAACACCCAACAAAAGCATCATCTAGGTATCAAACTCACCTAGAAGACATTGTAGACACCCCGATTTTAAGGCGGCTCATAGGTGAACTCTCCAGAAGATGTTGCTTTGGATACGACAAGCCTAACCTCATTTGAACTTTATTTGACATCTTGGTTACCCTAAGCCTACAACAAACCCATGGTCCGATTAATAATCCAGGCAGCTAGGTGGATAGCACTATACTGGAGCACCATAATGGAGCACCAAGCTAGCACACCAATGTGGAGCACCAAGCTGGCGCACAACCACTTTTCAGGGTGCTGGCTGTTGACTATCCATCTTCTGTGCTTGTAACCTTCCCCTGCGAATATTCCTCTACGAATCTACGCAGGATTGTTGTGTTCCGAGGCTTTTGGCATCCCAAGGCTTTACAACTTCATCTCCTTTAAAAGCCACCCATGAGCAACACTTTAGCTCTCTTAGTAATTCACCATCTCTTAGAAACTAGCACCTCTACTTTCAGAGCACCCTTTTAGCATCTGTGTCCAAAGCAACAAGGAGGTGACACTTCGAGCCACCCAAGGAGAATACACCATAGGTATGTTCTTTTTTTTCACATTCATGTAGCCTTTGCATGACATTCTGAATGAAGTTCACACTGCAAACTTAGTGGATACATTGTTTTTATGTTGATGTTTACTTGCACTTTTTGCATAGTTTGGAGTTTATGATGCTCTTTTATGCAATTACGTTCAATGTTTGTTTGTCATGATGATTGTTTATACTATGTGGACATTTGGGCAATGTATCATGGTCCCTATGAGGCTGTTGGCCATGGAATAGGGACTGTGATGTATCCCTTGCATTCTACATCATGTTCCCATGCTCTCCAAGTCAGCCAGGATACCCCCATGCATCATAAAAACCCCCATAGGTAGTTGCAGTCCTAAGGAACCCATGGATATGCATAGATAGGAGAGGAGAGAAAGGAGTGTTTTGATCTAGGTTGTTTAGTGCAAACATGTTTCCTGGTATCTAGGTTAGTCCTCTGAATGATCATAAGCATAATCAATCACATACATCCAACCCAAGCTCTGAAATCAGATTGCAGTCTAAAACAGAGTATCTAGAGTGCACTAAACTGGCGCACCAAATAGGAGCACTATAATGGAGCACCATATAGGCACACCAAACTGGCACACATCACTGGCGCACATTACTGGAGCACCATCCTAGCGCACCAAGCTGGCACACCAGTCCGGTCACAGGATGCAAACAGTAGGTTTTACATCATGGTTTGCATGTTCTCCTGATTACCATGGGCTTTGATTTTTCTAGTGTTTGTTCCTGGATATACCATGATCGTCCTTGCATAGTTTTATCGTCTAATAACTCTGTTTGCATTAGTTTTGTATCTAGTAAAGTAGTGATGCTTACTACTTGGGTCTTGTGAATCGGTGACCTTTTTTGGTTCTTGTCGGTGAAATCCTTTTGCACCTGTAGACACCCCGATTTTGAGGTAACCCGGAGATGAGTATCCTTATGTTGCTTTGGATGTGATCAGCTCTTAAACCAAGCCCCTAAACCTATTAGCAAGCCAGAACCCCGATCAGAGATCTTGTGAGCTGAGTTGGCGCACCAAC